>PVJO010022779.1:0-27400 GCA_004026905.1 Hystrix cristata | reverse complement strand
TACAGTAAGCCCCTGCAGATTCCTTAACTGTGGAGTGGGCCAGCAGAGCACAGGGATGAGGGAGCGCTCCTGGGAAGGAGCTGGGTGGACATCCCTGGCCCCTCTTGGGCACCCAGAATCCAATCCATTCTTCACCAGCAGCACCGTGACCCACAGGGTCGATCCCAGCCAGGAGAAACCAGGTTATGACGCAGTAACAAGTGAGCCCAGTTTTCTGTGGCTTACTACAACAATGGTGTCTTTCCTTCTCACACCACAGGTGCACAGCAGCCTAGTGGCTTCGCCTACACTGGGGACGTCAGCAATCCTGTGGCAGAGAGGAAGATGTGTCCATAAGCCGTTTATATCTGTGAACATTTCTGCTAAAAAGAGACACCAACCTCTCTACCATCTCATATTTCAAAGCAAGACCTAAATGCCACCCTGCATGAGAGTTAGAGAAGAATCTTGTCTCAGAGTGGTTCAGCAAATGTTGTGGGTGGTAATGCATACGAGCTACCCAATCATCAGAAAGTTTTGTATATTTTTCTTTTTTGTGGTACCAGGGATTGGACCCAGGAGACCTCAAACACTGAGCTACATCCCAGTCCTTTTTATTTTGCGACAGTGTCTAAGTCACTCAGTTGCCCAGATGGTCTTATAACCTGCAATCCTTCTGCCTTGGCCTCCTAAAGAGCTGAAAGTCCATGTGTTCTCCGCCACATGTGACTTGGTTGAAAAGTTTTTGTTTTGTTTTGCTTTTTTGGCTTTTTTGTACTTTTGCACCAATAGTTGCTCTCCAAGTTCTCTCTCTCAATAACCAGTCTACGGTTTCATAATTTTTGTTGCCAGAAAATGTTTTCTTCCATCTGACTCAAACCTGTTGGCCTGCTATGCCGTGACTGCTCACAAGGCAGAGGCCTGCGCCACATCTGCGGGCTCCCCCACCCCCAGCAAGGCAGCGGTCCCCACTCCTGCCGGCCCCTCTCACACCTCCCGGCCTTTGCCTGCTGCCCAGCATGCTTCCCTCCATTTCTCACCATTTCCTTCTGCTCAAGAAAGTTCAGCTCACACATCTGAGCTGGAGAATTTTTTTTTTTTAATCCCTTTGCTCCACTGACTGGCTGGGGCAGGTTGGATGGTTTTTGACTCTTAACTCTCATCCTCTGGGCCCACTGCTTAAATTTCCCAGAGAAACAAAAAGTCTGTCTGCCTCCGAACCACAAGGGGTCATGACAGACTAAAGAACAAACAAGTGCAGTTTGGAGAGTCACTGAGTTGACATAGAGCTCACTGCAGCGCAGTGGACAGCCTGTGGGCCTCACACTACCTGACTCCCTCCCTCCCCCCACCCCATGCTGGGCTACAGCAAGGCCAAAAGCAAGAAGGTGCTGTGGGGAAGTTTGGTGTGTGCTCTGCTGCCAGCCAGTCCTTATCAGGAGACTTGGGAAACACTGCCCACCCCTGCCCCCCAAGTCTCCCTGAGCACTGTGGTCCCAAACAGCACTGGATGACCTTGGCAGGCGCACGGCCTCAGCTCCTGGCATCGGGAGGCAGAGTGGACTACAAGATGGAGTTCTTTGGTTCAGAGGACAGTTCTGACTGCAGAGTTTCAGCTCCAGTTCCAGCCAGCCCCTGGCGAACAGGCTGCCAACCTCAGGCAGATCAAGAATCTCACTTCTGGCCTTACTCCCCTTACTTCTGGCCTTACTCCAAAACCAAAGAGGAGACAGGCGCCTAGGAAGCTGTGATTCTCCCACTCGTCCCGCCTACTTGGTCAGACAGGTGTAAATGAACCCCTTAACGATCCTGCTGGGATTAGCACTCAGGTGTTCTCAGTGTGGTCATCTCCACAACCTGGCCTTGCCTGGCTTTATTCTCGCCTCCTTTAGTCTCCTAATTCTCCCCGTGGTCCTTAAATACCCTTCCCAAAGGACCGACCTGTGCCAGAATCCAGGGCCCAGGCCCTGCTCTCAGGGGTGTCTGGAAGCACTCAGGCTGAGACCACCACGCCCCTGCTCTGGTCACAAGCACCCCTGTGCCTGGTCATGTCTTCATGTCTATCCATGTTTTCATGCCTTTATCTCCAGCCCACAGAGACCTCCTTGGTGTGGGAATTGGAGGTGGTGCCCTGCTGAGCACCAACACATGACATGGCTCTGAGGGAGCAGTCGATATGGCCACACGAGGGCCCTACCCTGTCTGGAGATGGCCCTACATGCCCTGTGCCTACTGAGACACTTTGGATCAATCACGGTACACGGGCCGCCTCTACCCCTGTGGCCCCTGTGAGCTCAGCCGCGTCCTCTACTTCAACACTAAGTATAATGATTTGAACACTGTGATCTGACTTGTCTAGGACAGTCTCCTTTCTTATTAAATCACCACAAAGAAATGTCACCAATGGTGATGCAGGGCTTTGACCTGCCAGGATAAATCTAGCTGAGGACAAGGTGGTTTTTTTCAAGTATATGAGACCACACAATGGGCCACATCATCTTCCTACCCCAAAGTGGGAAGCAGGTGTCTCTCATAGAGCAGGAAAGATGTTATTAATATAAAACAAATATATCAGTTAAGCAGATGGGTGTTAAATATCAGCCAAGCACCTGGCTCTGAGAGGGAGGAGTCACACCCTGGACCTCATGGGCCTCTGATGTCCTGAGGGACACACACGTGATAGGGTGCAGAACCAGTGATCACAATACTGCACCAGCGAAGGGCCCCAGGTGCAAAAGAAGCAGAGCGAATCTTGTGGGAATGAGCGAGTGGGGAAGAGAAGGAGGATGTGAGGAGGTGCCACCTGGTAGATGCTTGAGCTCATGGAGATGGACCCCGAAGGTGTCCCCTGCAGGGCAGGCAGAAGGAGAAGTGGGGCAGGCCAGGTGAAGTCCTCAGAGCCTGCGGGAGTACTCACATGGCACAGCACGTGACGGGGTGCATCCTTCTCAGCACTTCCTTGTTCCCCTGAAGTCCTCAGTCCACACCCTGAGGCACAGATGACGTGTGAAGGTTCCAGATCAGTGACAAGGAGATGTCATGGGGTTCTGCCAGGAGACTTTGCCTGCTTGAGTTCCTGGCACTGTGAAACTCACAGGGAAGGAAGGTCTAGCTCCTTGTCTTGGCCCACAGGTTGGCTAAGCCCAAGGCCTCACCTCCCACTCTGATTGCTCCCTGACGCTGTGTCCAACCATGGCTAGTCTCAGCCTCTCAGGCCTAGGGAGAGCTCTCCAGGAGGCCCTGCAAGTGACAGATGCCCAGCACTGCATTAGGAACCTGGAAATAAACCCTTCGATGAGAGTTAAGAGGAGCAGATTACATGTGTGTGCAAGCGTGTGTCTGGTTATACAAATCTGCCTGTGTGAACTTGTGTGTCTGAGTTCCTGCATCGGGGAGTACAGTGTTGGAGATGTGGTATTTCTGAGGTACAGCCATCTTGGGGTGTCTCTGTATGTCTTTGCAAACATCTGAACATAGATGTCCCTGAGTAAGTGTACAGGTTGTGCAAAACCATGAGTCAGTGTAATGAGTGTGTGTCTTTGGGGGTAGCATCTGTACTTTGTATCTTGGTGTGTGTTGTGTGTATGTGTGTGTGTGAATTTGCTCTGGGAATGTCTCAGGTGTCCCTGGGTTGGTGCGCATGTGACGCCCCCTGCAGTGTGAGTTCACCCCTGCCTGTCCCGGCACTGGGCACTTGAGTGCCAGGGGAGGCTGGGGCTAATCCTGCCTGTGCCTGGATGTTTCCATGCTTGAAGGCTCCCAGAAAGCACTGGAGGGCAGAGATCCTGGGTTCCTGGGAAGGAAGGCATTTGCAAGTGTCTGTGGAGAGTCTGGGTTTAGGGCTCCTAAGTCCCTGAGCTGGCTAGAGCAGATCTGTAGGACTTCTCAGTCCCTACAGTCTGGGATTAGGCTTGAACACGGTAGTAGTGTTTTGGGGGGACAAAGAACGGAGGACCCACTGTGGAGCAGAGAGAGGGAATAGCTTTGCAGGAAAGTGTAGGCACCAGGCCAGCGCTGGCTCTGCTGAACAGCCCATGTGGCTTCCCCCTCCTGCAGGGTAAGCCTCTAGGGCAGGGATGGCGAACCTTTTAGAGATGAGCGCCCAAACCCACTTATTTATCGCAAAGTGCCAACACTGCAATTAAACCCGAACACTGAGGTTTTAGTTAAAAAACAAAACAAAACAACACAACTCACACATTAACAACTCTTGTTTTAAAACAGAAACACAATAACACACATGCCATAGGTTCACCACCACTGCTCTGGGGGCAGGTGCCTGGCACCACACAGAACCCGTCCCAGATCTATCTCTGTGTCCTGGCTACAGAAAGGGCACCTGGACTCCCTCAGATGCTGGTGCCAAGAGGGGAATCTGTTCCTAGGTATCTTGGACGGGGGTTAGGGGTAATGATGGAGGGAAGGTGTTTAGCACAGGCCTGTTCACACCATAGATACACAACACCAGGGCACAGTGACTGAGGCTATTAGGACTTTATTACCTGAAACCCCAATCCAAGAGCTCGCCAAGGCCATTCAAAAAACAGGACTTCGGAGAAGGGTGGAACTGAATTTAAAGGGGGAAACGTGTTGGGACCATGGCTCTCCTGAGGACCCTTTCAAGTCAATCTCTTCATACCCCTTACATGCTGTCAGGAATTTGACACAGTCACGGGGCAGGAGGTCCTGGGTTGACTGCTGATTACATCTGACCAAACTCCTTTTTCCGAAGTTCACTCCGTTTGATCTTGCCACTGATGGTTTTGGGGAGCTCTGGGACAAATTCCACCTGGTTGAGGAGAGAGCAAGTCCATCCTGACTTAGCCCTGCTGTAGTTTCCTACCGATCCCAGGGCCCCTCCCATCCGAGGCCCTTCACCGGGTCCTCCTTCGGATCCCTGGAGTCCAAGGTAGCCACATGACTTGCTTTGACCAATGAAACGCAAGTGGGAGCGTACCATGTCACCTCTAGGAGGGAGAGTTCAGGGCCACTGATGCCGGCATCCCTCTCCTTGGTCTCTTAGAGCACCTGACAGGTGTCCCTCTAGTGGCTGTTCTTGGCTCCTGGTCCCAGGATGAGGGGATGTGGGACAAAGGTCCCCAAAGCCCCACGGTAGCATATATATAGCATGAGCAAGGAAGAGCCCTCCGTCATGAAAACCTTCAGTGTTTGGAATGATGTAATAATATCTAACCTGCCCTAATGTTTTCTATGCTACTCTGAGGAGGCTGACTCTCCGAATGTCAGAACACAGTCTTCATTGTCAGACAGACATGCCCTCGGGTCCCAGCTCTGCCTCTTACTCACTGCAGCCTCAGGCAGTTGACTTGGAGTCTGAGTCTCAGTTTTGCTTCTGTAAAATGGGATGGCTATACTACTGCAGGTTGTGGCGAGGATTACAGGAAATAACAGTGCACTTAGGGAACTGAATCCAGGGCCTGGTGCACATAGTAAGAACTCAGTAAATGCTAGCCAGAAAGCCTCATAATATGTCCATACTGGTTGTGAATGTTCAGACTTCAGAAGAAAACACTTTTTTTAGGGGGTGCTGGGGATCGAACTTATGGTCTTATGCTTGCTAGGCAAGTACTCTATCACTGAGCTATATCCCAACCCCAATCCCAACTTTTTGACACATGTACCTCTTAATTTTTAAGCCAATGGGATAATATATATATATTATATATATTATATATATATATTCTTTCTTAGTCTCCTCCCCCCTGGCACTGGGGATTGCAACAAAGACTTTCACACTGAGCTACAACCCCCACCTCCCTGCTTTTATTTTGAGACAGGGTCTCACTAAGTCACTAAGTTGCCCAGGCTGGGCTTGAACTTGGGTTCCTCCTGTCTCAGCCTCCTGAGTGCTGAGATTACAGGTGCGTGCCACCATGCCTGGTAGATAGCTTCTTTTGAACAGGAAAAAACTGTTGGCTGGCTAACTGCCCCCTCCACAGCCCCCAGGCAAAGTAGGGGCAAAGTAGGGGCAATGAGTACTGGGAAATGCTCAGGGGAGCAGCCCTCGGGCACCTGCCCTCGCCCACCTTCCTTGGGTACTTGTACGGCGCTGTCACAGATTTCACGTGCTCCTGTAGCTCCTTGGTGAGCTGTTCTTGGTCATGGGACTGGAACGCTGGGTTCAAGACGATAAACGCTTTTACCACCTGCAGGACGGAAGCACGAATTCTACTGTAGAAAGAGTTTAACAAGCACATGTTCGCTGACAGAATGGAGAGGTGAGTCAGTGCTTGAGCCTGCAGTGGTTATAGGCATGATGGCTCCGGGAAAGCAGAGGCCCCCGGCCCCAGGTTCACATCCCTGTCCACTCTATTCCACGCCATACGGTGGAAAATGACTTGACCCTGCTGCCTCCCTTTCCCAGTGCTGGGGATGGGACCCAGGACCTTCACACGGAGCTACATCCCCAGCCCTTTTTCATTTGAGATGGGGTCTTGTTCAGTCACTAAGGTGCCTGGGCTGGTCTTGAACTTGCAAGCTTCCTGCCTCAGCCTCCCAGAATGCTGGGGATACAGGCCCGTATCACCATGTCTGACAAACTAACCTCACTTTTCTTCTCTTTGAAACTGGGTTCATTCCTCAAAGGATTTCTCTAGATTCCACGAGATGGTGCATATAAAACATCTGGCTGGCTTATTATTATTATTACTATTTTACTGATTTTATTTAATTTTTAAATTTTTATTTTAATGGTACATTTTAGATATACATAGTGATAACTGACCTGTTTAAATTGCTCTCACACCCACCACCATTATGATCAGCATTGTGTTTGCATTTATTGTGTATATAGGTCTGTGTCTGGGGCCCAGTGGGCTTAAATAATTGCCCAGAATTTATTTGGACATTGGTAATTATATCTTCACCTAATCACACACGTCCTTGCACACAGAAGGTGTTAAATTAGCACTTGTATCAGTGAACGTGTGTGCTCTGGGGCCACTCTGCTTACAGTCCCCTGCGGGCTCCCCCTCTTAGCTGTGGCTCTGAATCTCTTTTTACATATCTATAGAGTATAACAAGAGTCCTTGTATTATTGAGTTTTGTGAGACTTAGATGCTTTGGCACGAAGGAGGCGCTCAATTTACGCATGAGCCTCCGCCGTCGCCATCCAGCCACCATTTCTAGACCACAGGTGGCGCCACAGTGCCATCCAGTGGCCCCCTAATGTAAATGCGCGCGCGCCTGCCTAGCCCTCCCTCCGCCGCAGGTCCCGGCTGGGTTGACCCAGGGAGTGTGCTGTGCGGCCTTTCCCGCGCCCCGCACCCTAAGACTCAGCGACCCCCGATCCCCGCGTCCTTACCTCTCCGCGCTTCGGGTCCGGGCTGCTCACCACGGCCGACTCGGCCACCGCCGGATGCTCCGCCAAGGCGTTCTCCACCTCTACAGGTCCGATGCGGTACCTGTGGGATCAGCCGACCGCTCTGGGCCAGGTGCCAGGGTTGGCGGACCGAGCCCCGAACCTGTACTGCAGAGGCTCACAGCTCCCCTTGGCCCCAAGGGCAGGGGTCCCGAACGGGGCTGTGTCCTGGGCTTGGGGGCTGGTCCCAAGCAGCTTCCCGCACCGGAGCTGGAGCTCTGGAGGCCTCAGTCTTTACCAGAGCTGGCAAACTCTGCATCCTTTCTCCCAGGATGCCCGTAGGCTTTGCTTTGTTTTATCTTTTCGTGTGTATATTTAAAGCGTAGATGTTTACCCCAGTCAAACGAGTGAACATGACCCTCACCCCACATAGATAGCACTGACAGGGGGATATGCCAAGCGCTTGTCAGGGGAAGAGCACTTAGAATCTTCTCCTAGCAAATTTCCAGGACAAATAGGGTGAATGTTTCCTCTTTTTTTTTTTTTTAATTATAATCAAAGGCACATTGCCATGAATCTCCTTCAAAATGCTTCCGCCCACCCTGTCCCCCAGGTTTGAACACACTTGTCTCATTGTTCTTGCCATCTTCTGAAACAGTTTTGGAAGTCTTCTTTCACGTTTTTAGTTGCACTGTGGTGGCTGCCTCGATGTCCTGAATCTACTGAAAACGTGTACCTGTCCTGGTCATTTTAACTTTTGGGAAGAGCTAGAAGTTGCTCAGGGCCAGATCTGCTGAATTAGGTCAATGAGGACACACTGTCGTGTTTTTGTGAGCCCGTCTTTCAGCTGGATGGCGCTTAGCGGAAGGATTTGTTGTATTTTTGATCATGCCTTGTAAAGACACTCATGAAAGAGGACGTCCAGAACTGCTTCAGAAAGCAGCAAGAATGATGGGATATGTGTGTTTGAAGCAAGGGGGTTAATGGTGATTTGTCTTTTACTGAAAAACATTTTTAAAAATTTAAATATTCACCATATATATTATTAGAGAGAGAGAGTTTTGGAAATTTACAAGTAGCTAGGAGGAATATTTCTGATGTTCTGTCTCACAGCAGGGTGACTACAGATCACAATAATGTATTATGTATTCCAAAATAGCTAGAAAAGAGGTTTGTGAGTGTTCGCCACACAAAGAAATGATAAATGTTTGAGGTGATGGATATGCTCGTTACTCTAATTTGGTCATTACATAATGTATAGATGTATCAAATCGCCACGCTGTATCCTATAAATATGTATAATTATTATATATCAGTTAAAGATGAATTAAGGAAACCTCAATTTCTCTGAAATAGTCACGAGAAATGGTGTAACATCTTCTTTTAAAAACCCTTGTAGGGGGCCAGGGTCAGAATCATGCCTCCTGGGTTCATCTAGACTCCTACCCGAATTGTCTTAGAGACCTCAGGGAAACGTCTTCACAGGTCGGTGACTAATCTCCTCATCGTGAAACGAGGATGATATTTGCATCTCTCTATTAGCATGAAGAGACTGGTTATGTACGAAGGAGACTAAGGGGACTAAGACTATGCGACTAAGGAGAGTGTTTCTATGTAGTGAGCACTCTGTAAAGGTTCGCTCTTATTGTTGTTGCTGTTATGTTTCTCCTGTGACCTTCTGGGCCACAGGAGACTAGCATAAACTTCAACTAAGCAAGCCAAGGGGACCGAGGCACAGTCTCCCATCCCAGACCTGTCCCCTTTCCTTTAAATTACGTGATGTCTCACTCCCCTTCCGGAACGTCATTTTGTTGAGTCCCCGGATGCAGGTGTGGGCCAGGTGCACAGGTATCAGGCACCAGGTATGAGGGTCCCAGCAGCAAGGTGTAGAGGGCGCGCTGGGCGGGCCAGATGCTCCAGGGCTTGGGCAGTGCCAGGAGCCAGCTCAGGGCCAGCCACACCTACCCAGAGGCAGTGATGACATCGTCGCTCCTCCCCAGGAACCAGATGTAGCCCTCCTCGTCAATAGTTGCTTTGTCCCCAGAGTTGTAGAAGTCCCCGCACTCCACCTCCGCTGTCTTCTCTGGGCTATTCTGGGGAGAGAACAGAGCCCCATTGAGGGAGGCAGAGAGCTTAGAGCTAACGAGCCCCAAGTCCGGGCTCCCGGACCTGGCTTTGTGTTCAGCCTCTGATGCCACCTGGTACCTGGGCAAGTTCTGTAACTCTTCAGCGTCTATTCTCATCACAGGGAGGGTGGCTGTGCAGGCTGCAGCTCAGAGAATGGATGTTATTGAGCCCATTACAGTGATAGTTTTTGTGAAGAATGACTCATCTTCGCGCGGCACTGGGCTGGAATAACACTTCCACGCTAGCGTGAACCCTGTTTTATTCCCTGCTGCAGGCTCTGCGCAGACCAGGACAGACGAGAGGGGCCCGTGCACACGAGGTGGATGAATTTCCTTCCCCTAATGCTGCTCCATTTGACCCTCACAGAAAGCCGACGCAGCGGCTTGGTTTTTAAAATAAACTTTTCTATTTTTAGGTAATCATAGATTTGCATGTAGTTTAAAAACTAATACAGACAAGTTCGAAGTACTTTCTTTTTTTCCTGTTGTACTGCAGATTGAACCCAAGGCCTTTGCGATGAGCTATATCCCCAGCCCTTTTTTATTTTTTAATTTGAGACAGGATCTTGCTAAGTCACTAAATGGGCTTCAAGGCGACCCTCCTGCCTCAGCCTCCCAAGGTCCTGGGATGCCCTGCACACCCCACGCAATCTGCTCTCTACTTCCACGAGACCAACTTTTTCAGCTTCTATGTGTGCTAGAAGATGAACGTGTGGTATTTTTCTGTCCCTGGGTTCTTTCAGTCACATAGCGCTCTCCAATTCCTTCATATTCCTTCAAGGATGCTGCACAGACGGAGCCGTACAGTATGTAACCTTCTAGAAGGGGCTACTTTTTTGTCTTCATTGTAATTCTATGGAGATTCACTCAAGCTGTTTTATTCATCAGTAGTCTGATCCTGTTTACTGCTAAGCAGAATTCCATGTCATGACCGTACTTCAGTTTTTGTTTATTCATCCAGCGGTTGAAGGCTGTCTGGGTTGTTTCCAGTTTCTGGATGTTGTGAGTGAAGCATCTGTGGTCACTAGTGTGTTCATATGAAAGTGTGAGTCTGGCATTTTTGGTAGCCCATTTTACAGAAGAAGAAACTGATGTTCAGAGAATCACTAAATTGATCTCGGCATCTGAAGGTAATTCTGGCTTCATAGTCTATTCACTTGACCCCTAAGCAAGCCCTCTTGTAGGACAAGAAATGATTTTATGATGTACCTGAAAACACTGTAAAAACAATGTGTCACACCCTGCTTTGGATTCTGTTTCAGTGATTGATTACACTAAGGAAATTATTGGCTAGGTGTTGACATGTTTTTAAAAGCTTCGAAAAGCACCAAGAGGGTTTAGTCAAAATTTGAAAATTTGTTTTTTAAAATTCTAATTATGGCTATAAATGCTGTCTGATATTGGCAAATAATACTGTGTTCAATTTATGATGCTAGATTAACTTTGTCTTTCTTTTTTGGTGCTGGGGATCGAACTCAGAGCCTTGTGCTGGTGAGGCAAGCACTCTGACCACTGAGCTAAATCCCCAGCCTAGATTAACTTTCCAAAAGCAAATATTTTCAAATAAATTGTTAATTTAAAGATAACTACAAATTAAGTGATTATATAGATGGTTAATAGGAGATGTGATCAAAATCGTGAACATTTAAATTAAAATATTTATTACAGTAAAAGATACATGGCCATTAATCTCCCCTCAAAATGCCCCCCGTGCCTTGAACATACTTATCCTACTTTCTGAAGCAGTTCTTGGAAGCTGGTTTTCATGAGTGTCTTTACAGAGTGTGATAAAAATATGGCGAATACTGCTGCTGAGTGCCATCCAATGGAGAGGCAGGACTGTAACAGTATTAGCATGTGTCTTCATCCACAGGGACCATCCTTATTCCCTGCATCTGACACCACACAACTTCAAAATGACCATGAAAGGTAAACATTTTAAATCAATTCATGACAGCATGACCACAGACACTCAGGAAAGAGGATTTTCAGAGCTGCTTCAGAGAGTGGCAAGGATGATGGGATAAGTGTGTTTGAAGTGAAGGGATGTATTGTGAGGAAAATTTGTGGCAATGTGTCTTTTACTGTAATAAACTTCTAAAATTTAAACATTCACCATACTCTTTTCTCACACCTCATGCATATGGAAAACCAATGGACATGGACAGAAATGCTGAAAGTTTAGGAAACATTGACCAAAGAGGACGTGACGTTTCACCCCTGACTGCTGTCCAGTGCAGTGCGCTGTGTTCAATACGCTGGCCTCCCTCACACCTCTGTTCCCAGATCTGCACTCAGGAGAATGAGCTTTCTGGAGGTTAATCTTCTCATGTAAGGCCTGAGGCTGGAACCTGGAAGAAGTGCTCCCACAGCCAGGGAAGGGATTCTTGCCTCCCTTGGACCTGGTTATCTTGGAGGGGATTTCTAGGTGATCCTAGAAAAGTTCCTGAATAGTGAGGGGAAAATATCTTCTATATCACACAGAGGTAGGCAGAGTACACATATCTTCAAAGACGTTTTTGGCCTTGGCTACTTTTTAAACATGTAATTGGGAAATTGTGTTATGAAAGTAGTGGCTGAGAAGTTCCAATTTCTCACTTCTCTATGGAAACATCAAAAACAAGCAAGCAAACAAAAAAAGAAGCGGTCTGAACTGACTTTGTAGTTGCCCTAGGAACAAAGATTTACAACAACCCAGCAAATGTCAAGAAAAATCCATCCTCAGAATGGTAGAAGGGTTTCGTGTTGCTTACACTCATGCTGGGCTCACCCTTGGCCAAGCGTGACAGTTTGGGTTTTGAGCATCGGGCAGCTCAGTTCCCAGTGTCCTCCTGTCCCCCAGTGTAGGCAGCAAAGGACCTGCAAATTATTATGTCCTAATTGCCCTGGGAGATACCGGTAGGGTCGATACAAGGTGCTGGATTAATTTAACCCAAAAGGGACGTGGGAAAAGCAGTAGGGAAAGAATCTGAGATCTGTTTCAGGGTCTGGCCTCCTATCTGTGGCCAATCTTGGAAGCCAGAATTTTCCCTTTTGTGGCCATGGCTGGGTTGTATCTGATGAAGAGGTCCAGCAGGTTTCTTACTGCCCACTCTGGGTTTCTGCAACTCTTGGGTTTCCTATTTAGGATCTGAAGGCCCAAAGGCATGAATTTGGACCCTAGACCTAATGTTTATTTGACATGGCAAAGACATGCAACACTTCCTACCTGCGACTTCCCTCTATAAACTCAGGCTCACAGGGCATCCGGAAGGCTCAGTAAGGTTAAGAGATTTGTTTACCCTACTGGTGGTAAAGGAGGATGGTATTACCCAAACTCAGTCAAGGCCTGTATTCATGACCACGGGAGATACTGGAACCCAAGTCCCATTCTGAAGCCAGTCTGCCTTCTACCCACTAGTTGGCCCTTAAGTCCTAGAGGAGTTAAGACAGGAAGGGACATGGCCATGCACTATAAGTTTGAGTGTAAATGAGTGTAATTAAAATAGGCTTCACTGAGCTGGGGCAAATACAGGACAAACTGAGAAGTCTCAGGATACAGAGCTCCCTCTGTGATTCCTGCGGCCAGGATGGGGTGACGGGGTTCTATTACCTCATAGCCCAGGAAGAGGCCTGCAGGCCTGCTGGGCTTGATCCTGATTCCAATGTTTCCTTCCGTGTTGGGCGGCAGGACGTTGCCCTCGTTGTCAATGATCTGGAGCAAGAAGCCTGGTGAACTCACCCTGCAGGATTCCCCCAGCCCTTCGACCGCACCCTCCTGGAACACCCATGGGGAAAGACAGAACCATAATGAAAGAACGGTGTTAGAAAATGGAATGAGACCATCAAAAGTCTTTGAAATCAGCAAATGTGAAATCCAAGTCAGAGGTCTACTTGTCTCATGGGTGTAAAGTTATTGCCAATGTGCCCTCAAGCTAGAAAACTCTGACCAGGAGAAATGAGAAGCACCAACTGTAGAGAAAGCTGCCAATGCCGTGTCCAAGTTCTCTTCTTTCCTGTGCACTGTGTGTGCTGTCTCTGGCTGCCAGGGTGTGCCATACTGGTGCTCACCGTAACACAGTTCTCAACTGAGGCCTCCATAAAAACCGGAGGAAATGTAGGAGGGGAGGAGGCAGGGCGGCCAAGGCAGGGAGGTGTAGCTGGTTCTGCCAGCCACTGTCACGCGAGGGCCGGGCTCCAGCTGAGCTCTAAACACTCCCTGCTAACACCCTTAGGACCAGACCTGGACGTCGAAGGGTGAAATGGCCTTCCCCAGGGAGCCTGGCTTGATCTTCATTTCCTGGAGGACTCCGCAAGTAATTCCCTGTTTATAGAAGACAAAGGATGGGGAAACTGGAGAATCCTAACTGATGGCATCCCTGAGGTTAGAGACGTTCATGATACTCTAAATGCCCAGCTGACCTGGTGGCTCATTGACACCCTGGGATCTCACTGAGAGAGAGAGAGTGCATGTGTGTGTGTGTGTGTGTGTGTGTGTGTGTGTGTGTGTGTGTGGTGTACACTGAAATTCTCTGTCTCTCATCCACCCCTACTAGTATCACACAGTCAAACCTGTGTGTCATCCTCCTGGACACCCAGATAGGAACTTCTGGAGCCAGCTCCAGCCTGCCTCAGCATGCTTTTCCCTGGGACAGGATGGTGGAGTTGGTGGTCTCCATGTTGCTGGAGAGATCCTCCTGTCTTACTACTCCTCCTGGCTAATGGTCATAGGCACAGTGGCAAAATGTCTTTAGATCCCCTTTTAAGTTTTGTCCAATGAGTTTTAGCCCACTGTTCTCTTGATGAGTTGATGAGCTGTGAGGTGTCTTCCTGCAGATCGAATTGTGGCAAATTAACCTTGACTCTGGAGCCGCTCCTTGGCTTTGAGCGGTGCTGTGGGGCCCCAGCACAGAGTCGTGGCTGACTCAACCCGTCTGCTAAGTGCAGTGACTGAGCATGTCCAAATGGCCCAGAAGGGGCCCATCCACCTACCGTTTCTGATTGCCCATAGATCTCGTGAAGCAGGATGCCCGTCTGTTTTTTCCATTGCTCAAACTCCTCAGGCAGCAGAGCCTCCCCGCCAGTAAAGCAGTGCTTCAGGGTGGGAAACCTGAGACTGTGGGGAAGACAATGGGGTCAGGCCTTGGCTGCTGAGCACACTCAGAGCTTGTGGTTTGGTGATCTGTATCATTCATCCTTGCGCTCCTCACTTTCCTAGTTCCCTATTGGTCATCTGCCTGATGGTCAAGGCCTAGTGGGTGTCACTCCCTTCCTGGCAGTCCCAGTTCCATCTTCTGGCAGAGAGGGGTGTGCTGGTGGTGAACTGGAATATTATACAGCAGTGAAATAAACTAACTTTAGGAATATACAGCAACAAGGACACATCTTAGAAAAATAATAATCAAAAAAGAAGCCAAATGTCATAGAATAGTGTATTATTAGATACATAGAGTCCTCAAGCATAGAAAACGGTATTATGTGTTCAGAGGTATTGCCTTAGGAGCTATATAAAGGAAAGTAAGGAAATCATGACCATTAATCACTTGTCTGGATTAAGAAGCATTCATGGGATTGGTGAAGGACACTTGTGGGTGCGTCTGGAATGGTCATGAAAGCATGATTTTGTGGTCTGTACCTGGTCCCTCACTCCTTCCATCCTGGTGCTGTTCCCTTGCTCTGCTTCCTGGCCCCCATGAACAAAACAGTTTTGCCCCACCACACCCTGTACCATGCTGTTTCTGCCTTAGAGCAAGCCAACCATGGACTGAATCCCCTGAAACTGTTAGACCAAATTAAACTTCCCCTCCTTGAAATTGTGATTGTTGGGTATTGTGTCTTAGCAATGGGAAAGTTGACTAATACACAAGTGAGCACTGTAAAAATTGAGACAGTGATTTCTTTTAGGGGAGATGAGGGGGCATGTAGAAGTCTCTGGGGTGCTGGTGATATTCTATTTTTGCGACGTGGTGAGTTGTTACACTGGCATTTTAACTTTTAGTAGTTTGCTAATCTATACATTTTCCTCTTAGGCATTTTCCTGATGTTTGTTATTTTGCCGAAAAAAAAATTGAATAAATCCACAATGCTGCAAGACTCAGTGCTTCTCTTGGGTCTCTGGGTTACGCTTTTAATTTAGCTAATTAGAGCGATTCATAATTATCACCACCACACGCGCATGCACACACACACACACACACACACACACACACACACTCCTCAAAGAACCAGAGGAAAAACAGTCAACTCATGGCACATCATATCCCTTAAAATCCCATGCAAAGATTATAGTTACTAGCCACTTGTACATACTTGGCATCTTTCTGCTGTAAAATCATTCGATATACAACTGGTGCAGCTAAGCAGTGGGTGATGGGGTATTCGAATAGTACCTGGGAAGTGGAGAGAGAAGGATTTTTTAATGATAAAATAAAAAAAAAACACCAGTGAATTATGAGAATTTTAGTCCTGATCTCCTCTCTGGGAGAGCTCATTTATCGATTTGCTTGTTCTTGCAATATGTGTATAATGTGCATGAATTTCAGTTGCATCACGTGTCACGTACCAGCAGGAGGAATAAAAGGGCGTTCCAGACCTTGCAGAGTAGACACTAACAGAGGAAATAACACAGGACTCAATGATAAGACAGAAGTTGGCATGTCCTAACAGAGATTTGAAGACCGTTCTATAAGAACACGAAGGAGGGAAATAAATAGTCCCTGTTGTATGGTCCGAGGCCTCATGGAGGAGGTGGCGTTGGTAGGAACATTAGCAAATGGACAGGGTGCCTGTCAGCAGTGAAATGGGAGGGACTAAAAGGAAGTAAAGTTCAAGAGTTGATGAAACATTCCAGCCAAGTTGGATAATATCACTTACTTAGACACAGAGGAAGGAGGGAGGGCTCAGGTTAGGGACACTGAGGTTAGTTGATCCAGATTATGGAGGGTCTAAAGTGTCCGGTATTCATCATCACTCATTAGAGATAGATGTCTTCAGGGTTTCGGACAGGGTAGAGATAGGCTGAGAGAGTAAGAAACCACAAAGAGAGGAGAAGGGGGGTTTGGGGTCTATCTGACCTAAGTTTAAATCTCTGTAATTTGGTTTCCTTATCTGTAAAATGAAAATGTCCACATGCAGAACAAGGATGAGGGGTAACAGAATGGGCATGTGGAGGTGATCTGACCCCACTCTCAGCTCCTTAGGCCGAATCAGCTTTGAGTCTCTGGCTTCTATCTCTACATTATCTCATATTCATATTCTTTCTATAAATTTCAGCCAGACCCTCTGCCCTGTCCACACCTCCCACGCCATTGGGAGCCTTCCATGTACTTGTCCCATCCACATGCCACCCATGAGTGTGTCAGGTATGTGGGAGTGGATTGAGGGCTTGGTGACAGACAGCTGCTTTAGGCTGGGACATTCAGTGTCTGGTCTCTCTGCCCCGGTCATTCGGAAAGGGGCAACATTAATTCATGAATGATGGGGTTGCTCTTCTCTGCTCTATGCAGCTGAAGACACAAAAGCAGGCCTATGAATAGAAGGGAGCAGAGACACGAAGAAAAGCAGAGCGGACTCAGAATCTGCCTTGAGACCTGGTGTCCTTCTGAACCTTGCTCCTAACCCTTGCCAAACTCAGTTCCCTTTTCTTTCCCTCCATGAGCATGAGCTGTCTGAATGTCCCCTACCCATATGCAAATGGTCCTCGACTTGCCGTGCGTGACCCACAATATTCAGGTGTACGATACTGAGAAAGCAATGCACATTTAGGAGAAACCATGTGGACTTTCAAATTTGGATCTTTTCCACTGGGCTAGTGGACCGTGCTCTAAGACAGGATGTTCAATATTAAATGCACTAAATGCATTTTTTTTTTTTTTGTGGTGCCGGGGATCGAACTCAGGCCCTTGTGCTTGCAAGGCAAGCACTCTAATCACTGAGCTAAATCCCCAGCCCACTAAATGCATTTTAAACTTATGATATTTTCAATTTATGATGGGCTTTCAGAGTGTAACTTCATCAGAAGCAGAGGAACATCTGTATTCCCTTTTCATCAGCTTAGTGTGAAGTGGGTTTGTGTTGCTGATAGCCAAGGGAATCCTGCTTGGTAGGTAAGGGTTGGAGATCATTGGTGTTGGTGCACTTCCCATAGCTTGGCACTTGGTAGGTGCTCACCAACCATGGGGTCTGCTTATTATCATCCAAATTATAATTTAGGACCCATCTTGGTGTTTTGAAGCTTTTAGTCAGGGTGTGGAGCAGGGAGCAGAAGTCTCTTGCAACAGATTTGGCAACAAGGATTGAGTGGAATGGGTAGATAGAGAGGAAGTGGAAAGAGTGTTTTGTTTCATGAATTTGAAAAGTAAATTTCTAATTAAAAAACTATACTCAGTATCTCCCATCTTCAAAAATAGGAACCAAAACAATAAATACTTCAAAAATACTCAATATCAAAATATATTACAAAGCTCTAGTAACAAAAATGTATGGAACTAGCACAAAAAAAATAGACATGTAAACCAATGGTATAGAAAAGAAGATACAGAAACACACAACTATAGCCTGGGGCCAAAACACAGGTTGGAGAAGAGGTAGCCTTTTTAAGAAATGGTGCTGAGAAAACTGGATATTCACATGCAGAAGATTGAAACAAGATCCCTGTTTCTTGCTCTGTACAAAAATCAATTTTAAAAAATCAGTTCAAAATGGATCAAAGACCTAGGTATAAGACCTAAAACTTTGAAAGTGCTAAAAGAAGCCATAGGGGACGCACCTGAAGCAATAGGCACAGGAAAGGACTTCCTAAATATGACTCTGATAGTGCAGGAAATTATAGCAAGAATCAACAAATGAAATTACATCCAATTAAAAAGCAGCTGCACAGCAGAGCGAACAACAGAATAAAGAGGCAGTCTACAAACTGGGAGCAAATCCTTCACTAGAGATTTTTTCGACAGCAGATTAATGTCCAGAATTTTTAAATAAAAAAATTTAGGAGTATTTCACTTTTGAATGCTCCCTACTCCTCGAGTAGCTATCTATCATCTCTCTTCTCCCTTTTCCCCCACTTTTAAATAAATTGTCCTCTAAATAGTCTTCTCTTAATAAAAAAAAATTAACACGGAAACCCCCAAAGAACTGAATCAATAAATGGGATAATGAACTGAGCAAATATTTTTCAATAGAAGAAGCACAAACGGTCAATAGGTATAGAAAAATTGTTCAGTATTCTTAGCCATCAGGGAAATGCAAATAAAAACTACCTTGAGATTCCATCTTGTATTGGTCAGAATGGCTATCATGTCAAGAATACAAAAACCAGTAAATGATGGCAAGTTTGTGGAGGGAAAATGAATCAGTCTGCCCTGCTGGTGTGAATGTAGACTAGGACAGCCATCTTGGAAAATGGTATAGAGGTTCATTAAAAACCTAAACATAGGGGCTGGGGATTTAGCTCAGTGATTAGAGTGCTTGCCTTGTAAGCACAAGGGCCTGAGTTCGATCCCCGGCACCACCAAAAAAAAAAAAAATTACTTAAAAAAAAAGAAAAAAAAAACCTAAACATAGAACTATTAATTGATCCAGCTATACCACTCCTTGGTATATTCCTGAAAGAATTAAAGTCTGCATACTATAGAGATACCTGCATATCCATTTTTATTGTGGCACAATTCACAATAGCTAAGTTATGGAAAGAGTAGGTACCCATCAAAAGCTGAATGGCTGAAGAAAATGTGGTATATGTACAAAATAGAATATTATTCAGCCATAAAAGACTGAAATTTTGTCATTTGCAGAAAAATAGATGAAACTGGAGATCACCATGCCAAATGAAATAAATTGGACCAAGAAAGTCAAATATCACATTTTCTTTCATATGTAGAATCTAAAACAAGTAAAAAAAAATTTAAAAAGATGACATAAAAATCACAAAAGTAAGAAGCAGAAATAAATCAAAATAAACTCTCAAATCATGGTGGTTCTTTTTGGGGGGTAAGTTCATAGATAATACTGTTTAAATTATTCAAGTTTATAATACACAAAGACTTTGGGGCTTCCCCTGCTAGTAGAGGAAGAATTAGGCCTGGTGGACCAGGGAGGTTTGCAAAGCTCTAAGTGTCCACATGGTGCAGTAGGGAATGTTGGTAAGGCAGGTGATAAGGTGTGAGGTCAGAGATTGGGACACAGGAAGTGCAGTTAGAAGTGTTGTAAGGATGATCACAAAGACTTGACTGACTACTAGAGACACATTTGGAGAGTGAGCCTGGAGAGAGATTAGACTCCCAGGGATAGTTTTGAGAGCAACCTGCATTGATGTGCTTCCTGAAGAAATGGAAGTGAAGGAGATAGCTTAGAAGGGACAGGAGAGCAAGGGCAGGATGTTGGCCGGACTGTGCTGTTCAGGAGTAAGTTGGGTGACTCAGAGGTGACTGCAGCAAGCAGAGAATGTTCTGTAAAGGTGCTGGTAGCTGAGCTTGAACCAGTGTGTGGCAAGATCAAGGAAAGGTGTTTCTAGGAGGGGCCACTGAAAACATTCGTGGACAGAGGGAACAGAGCTAATGAAAAGCGATATATTGAAAATACAGGAGAAAAGGTTTAATAGATGCAAGATTAGTAGACTGAGGCTGCTATTACAAGGGCAGGGGAAAGAAGAGTGTGCTCAGCAGGTGTGGGGAGGGTGGACTTTGGAAAGTGGAGGGGCAGGTGGAAGAAGGGGTGTGGTGGAGATGCAAAGAGAATTTCCTGGTGGAGAGATATACAAAGGAGAGAGTCAGTGGAGGTTATGTTGCTTGTCACCATAATGGGGTCATCATAAAAGAACAACAGTGGCTATCCCTTATGGGATGTTTTCTACATGCTGGCCTGAAGGCGAAGCCCTTTTTACACACTTTCCCTGTATCATAATCTCATGAACATTCCTAATGATTTTATGTACTTGTAACTATTAAAAATCCCATTTCACAGATAAGGAAATTGAGGTTCTGTTAAGTGACCTTCCAATACATTTCAAAAGTGGGATAAGATGCTAAATCTCTCATATTCCAAGAGCATCTTTTATATATTTTATTATAGTGAGTAACCACATACACACATGCACATGTACACACATACACATACACACACACATGTGCTCACACACATATTCTCTAGCTACCTGAGTAAAGCCATGATCCAAGAGGCTTGGGCTTGTTGTGGTTGCTTTAATTTCTCAAAATGCATATTCTGGGTCTTAAATCCACAAAATTTGATCCATAGGTCTGAGTATGGTCCCAGAAATAAGCATTTTCTTCCAGGTCACATTTTGATAGAGCTCTAGCACAGTGACCGGGATTCACGTCCCCCAGGGCGAGGACCCCAAAGCCAAGGTTATCTTATGCATATGGGCTTTTTTGCTTCATAAAGTATTTCTCTATTTCCCTTCATAAAATATTTGTGAGCCTTTGGCTTGGAGACATACATTTCTTCTGGGACTTTTTGGATTCTGTGACGTTGGTCTTCTTACCTTTATTATGACCTTGGGATCAAACTGGGGCAGCTGGTGGATGAAGACTGTAGACCCTGCTGTCCACGGCTCAAACAGGGCCCCCACAGTAGCCAGAATCCAACCCGGGTCTGACATGCACCAGAGGACATTGGATTTCTTCAGCCGCATTAATTTCCTGCTAACTCCAAAAGGCAGTAACCTCAGCTGTGCTGCCGCGGGAGGGTGTGTGCAAGGGCTGGGAATCTCATTTCCACTGGGGGAGTCACCTTTCTCAGCTCTTGGGATTTGGTAGGGCTCAAACGAGCACCCCCACTGCCAGTCCCAAAGGTCCGCCACCAAACCCCAGCTCCCGACCACACAACCAAGAGGTCGGCGCTGCTGATTCCTAAGACCTTCGTCGGGAATGCTGGGACTAGGTCTACTCTTCTTTTGCTGGATCTGAACCAGTTACTGATAGAGTCCTGAGGCTGCTGGGTGACAGTTTTGGACAGTAAGGGACAAAGCTTTCTGAGAATGGCATCGAGATAGCAGAAATAGAGCTGAGAGATGGAGAGATGAAAACCTAATTTGGAGTCTATTCAGCTCTGTCTGAAGTCCAACTCTGCTGTGTTCCAGTTCATGAGCCAACAAATGTTTTTATTCTGTCTTTGGCCTAAAAGGGCTTGGGATGGGTTTTCTGTCATTTGCAGTGGAGGGGCATATAAAATGAGAGACAGAGAGACAGACAGAGAGACAGAGACAGAGAGAGAGAGAGAGAGAGAGAGAGAGAGACAGAGAGGTCTAATTAATACCCCATCTTGGCAAGAGACTGGAAACAAGTAGTCAAAGGGCATTAACTGGAAAGTAGAGTGGGAAGGCTGGTTTCTTCTCTGCTCTTATCCTCTCGCTTCTGAGGGGCCTGCAAGCCAGGTCCTTCAGAAAGGCACAGTGCTCCTCTTAGCCAGTGATGGCCTTGAAGAGCTGCTCCATTCTATTGGCAGGGAGTGGTGTTGAGGAGCCCCAGGCTCCCTCATCCTGTCTCTCTTAGGACCCCGGCACACCTACAGGAACTCACCGGGGAGATGCCCTCTGTTTTGAGCTTCAGACTCAACAGCTGAACATGTGTCCTGGGCACCCCAAACCCAGAGGTCCTAATTTCTCTTGCCTCTTTCAAACTGACTCTCCTCCAGTGTTCCCTGTATATCAGTGAACATCGTCACTATCCAGGCTCCCGACTTGGGGTGTGGGTCAGTCTTGACCCCATCTAGCTAGCAGGTCCTGGCCACTACTGTCCTGCACCTGAACTATTCTAAAGGATCTATCTGGTCTTCCCAACATCTATTCTTTCTCCAATCCCTTCTCCATTCTGCAGCCACAGTGACTTTTGCAAAAAAGGACACTGATCACATCTCTTCAACACTAAAAAGCTTTCAGCACTTTCCCACTGGCTTCCTAAGAAGGTCCAAACTCCACACCAAGACACCCAAATCCTGTGCAGTATGGGCCCCATGCACTTTTCCAACTTTTCCCATTGGTCCTTCTCCCTACACCCCGAGCCTCAGTCTCAAATCTCTGTATTTCTAGGGGTACTACTTTTTCTGACTTAGTCCCTTTGTGCATATTATTCCAAATGCATGGCCAGCCCTTCCTTCTCTTGCCTCTAGTGATTTTTCTACTCAGTGTTTTCACTAGTAGTAATAGCTCCTGCCTACAAGAAGCTGTCTCTGCTCCCTCTTGTAGTTACTAAATTAGAAAATAGAATTTGGTCCAGTCTGAATATCACTAGTTGGAGAAAAGGAGAGGTGGGGGAGGAGAGGTTTAAAGTGGATTAAATGATTAACCCAGGACCAGAACTTCAGTCCCTCGTTCTAGGACAAGGTTGGGCAGTGACTTGGTGTTGTTCAGGTCCAGTTATTTTCCTCCCTAACACTTCATGATTGGCAAACTCCAAGTCTGATTCGCTCACAGAGCTCTCTGTCTTCCCCCACTAAACTGTGCAGCCACGGTCTGGGATGTAATGGCTTGTCCTTCCCGTGCCTTGTAGACACCTGCTGCATCCAACCGTGTTTCCTCCAGCTCCTGTGAAGGTGCTAGGCGGGACCCAGAGGGGCCTCCCTTGTTACTCTGAGGTCTCTGCCTCACTCAGGATTCCCTTCCCAGCCTTCGCCTCCGATACTCACAGTCTGAACCAGAGAACAGAAAGGAGAAACTGGATGGAAACTCTTCTATTTAGAGCTCTGCCCCACCCATCATCCTACACACATGTACACAACCCTTTCACCAGACCCAGGCCCCAGGCTCTTCCTACCATCCAGGGAGGTAGGAGCGCAAAGCTAGTCCATGGCTGTGTTTTGCCATCTTGGGGAGACCTGTGGTCCCGCTGGTGAAGAAGATGGTCATTGGATCCTCTGTCTTTGACTTAACACAGGTGTGCTCCGGGGATGCTGATCTGCAAAGAAATTCAGACCAAAAAAGACAAAGTCATGCATTCTCCCCTCTTGGAGGAAGCAAAGGAAGCAACCTGGGGCACAGAATCAGGAAATCAGAGGTTTGCAAGACTGTGGCTTCCCCAGTATCAGGCAGGAAAGTGACTGTATGGATGAGCTGGACAAGTGGGCTGGCATGTCTCTACTTGACAAGTGGGAAAAACAGAGCAAACACTTAAATAGCATTTGTCGTCACCAGGCAATGCTGTAAGTGGCTGACAAATAGGGACGCAGTCAATTCTCAGAGTGACCCGAGGAGATGAGTGCTGCATGAACCTGGCCCATTTTGCAGGTGGGGAAGCTGAGGCTTAGAGAGGAGAGGTCACTTGCCTAAAGGCACACGGCTAGCAAGTGGGGCTGAGCCAAGATCAAACCCGGACAATCTGAGCTATGGCTGTGCTCTTAACCATGTGGCTACACAAACTAGCTTTATAGGAATTTAAAAAATCATATCACAATCTTATTTTTTTTACTAGCGAATATTAGTTATACTGAAAAATGGGTTTGATTTTGGTGTATTTGCACATGCACATCACACACTTTGATTGTTTTTAGCCCTCCATTACTGCCCTTCATCTTCCTTTCTTGGTCCCCCTGATCCCGTCTCCATCTGGAGTGGTCTCCCTTCTACTTTCCTGCTGTCTTTTATTTTTTTCTGTATTTTTTGTTTTAAGATTCCACGTATGGGAGAAAACAAGCAATATTTGACCTTCTGAGCCTGGCTTATTTCACTTACTGTGATGTTCTCTAGTTCCACCCATTTTCCTGCAAATGACATGATTTTGCCTTTTCTTTACGGATGAATGATACTCTCATGTATATTTATACAACATTTTCTTTAGCTAGTCATCTGCTGAGGGGCACCTTGGCTGGTTCCCTATCTTGGCTAATGACCATGTGAATGTAACTATCACTGAATTTGACTCTACGACATTTGTGCTGAGCAGTGGGGAGGAGAAAGTGAGGGAGCGGGAGAGTGAAAGAATGATTTGCTAGCACTATTTTCAATGAGTTTTAGCTGGCAGGCTGCCTCTGTCAGTTTGGATTCTCAGGAGTTTCTCCTGGGCTGAGGCTCCAGGGCCTGCTCTGATTGCAAACACAAGCTTTCTATGGTGTTCAAAGAAAATGCAAATAATACCAGTGTTGGAGGCAATACTAGCTCTGAGAAATGGTACCATACTGACTCTGGGTAGTTGGCTTTTCCCAGAGTGCTCTTGGTGTTAAGTTGTTTTCATTTAGTTCTCTGACTGTACCATAAGATGAGACTTTGCTCTAATGTTTGCCTTTGGGGGGTTGAAATAAAGAGCTTTAGAAACCAAGGGGTTACTCCAAGGCCACCATCCCAGCACCGTCTCTATGTGTGGTGGGAGATAGGCCTGTATGCTCATAGCATCATGTCTTTCTTAGCTCCAACTCTTGCCTAACTCTGCCTGGAAGATGTCTCTAAGGTACGCAGCCCCTGGAAGACAAAAATGTTTGCTTTTGAAGCTGCTGGCCAACCACAGCTGGCAGTTCAATTTGTTTTGAGATCTCAAGTTTCACCTTAAAAATATTCATTTTCATCTTTTATTAAATTTCTTCCATATATGCAATTTTTTTGTGGCCCTGGGGATTGAATCCAGAGGCTTTGCACTGATCTACATTCTCAATCTTTTTTAGTTTTTATTTTGACACATGGTCTTGCTAAGTTGCCCAGGGTGGGCTCAAACTTGAAATTTTGCCTCAGCCTCCCAAGTTGCTGAGATTATAGACATGCACTGCCATGCCCAGTCATATATACCTTTTTATATAAACATAAGATTTTAGATTCCCTACCTTCAAGAAATATGTAGAACAACAGCCCTTGATTTTAAACCCATTCTTTGCACAATCTAGGTGGTGAGTATATTTTCCTGAGAGAAGCATTTATTTTATAGATAAAGAGACTTAAGAGAGGGAAAGGACTAAGCCAGGGCCACATAGCAAATCAGTGACATAGCTGAGAAGAGAGGATTTCTGGCATCTAACATAGTGAGCTTCCCACAACTGGCTGCTTGTCTCCTAGCACTTGGGAGTGAATGGTCGTCCATCATTCTCTACTGAGGAAGAAACCACATTCGTCAGACCAGAAACTCACTTAATCAGTGATCGGAGGTCCAGCCACCCATTACGACTGTGATCAGCAACCAGGAGCTTGGTTTTCAGAGCAGGGCACTCAGAAGCCACAGAGTCTACCTCAGGGGCAAGAGTATCTGTGGTCACAACGGCCTTAGAGTTAGACATCTGTAGTCTGTAGAGAATGTCCTTGGCCTTCAACTGGGTGGTCCCAGGCATGAAGACAATCCCTGGGGATGAGAAAGGAACCACTGTTACCCGTGGGCTTCAGGCTGAGCTTGTCTGCAGAGACCTCTAACCTCTGCCGTGCAAAGCACAATCCACAGACCAGCCGCACCTGCAGTAGCCAGGAAGCAGGATGTAAATAGAAAATTCCCATATAAAATCAGCATGGTGATATTCAGTGTAGTCGAAATTTATCAGTGGACACTCAAACCATAGTGTGCACAGCTGGTGGGGAACAGGACCATTCACACAGTTTCACCCAGATTACTATTGAGAACTCGAGCGACGATCGCCTTATAGAAACAATGGAACAATGATCCCTGAGGATGTGGCGGCCTCAGTCCATACACAAACCAGCATCATGCAATGTGGCGTACACAACACCGCCTTGCTAGTGTTCCTGCCAGAAGGTCTTTCACCTGAATGCCATCAGGAAGACTCACCCTTGGACAATTTGAGGTGCGTTGTGCAAAAGACTTACACTCTTCCAGAATGCTACTGCCATGCAGAAAAGAGCAGAGAATATTCTAGATTAAAGGCGAGGGAGGAGACATAACAATTAAATACAAAGCATGATTCTCAATTGAATTTAAACAGAAAAAAAACCTGGCTTTCCAGGGTAGTTTTAGGTCAGCAGAGGAACTGTTACTAGGGATTTTTTCAGGTAACCCTAGTAGAGTAATATTATATGATGTTATAGTATATCAAGACTATAACATATTGTATCATAACTATTGTGATTATGTGGAGGGAATATCTTGGGTTTTAGTAGACGCATGTTTGTGTTTGTAGGCGTTTATCTGATATTTGTAGCTGTCGCTACACATTTGATTCTTAAATGATTCAGTGAGAGAGAAAACAATAGAGGCAGAGAGAGATGGAGAGAGTGCACTCAAGTATGGGAAGATGTTAGGTATTGATTTTTTAAAAAGTGAGAATAAGACTGACCAAGAGGAAGTGTTCTCTCTCTCACAGAAAGAGAGAGAGAGAAAGAGAGAGAGGGAGAAACATGACATGACTTGAGAGTGTATGCATATAAGAGTGTGAGGGAGAGAGGAAGAAAAAGTAAGAATACTTGTGAGGCAATGTGAGAAACAGACAGACTTGAAGAAGAAAGATGGACGGGGGACGAGACCTGTTGCCCTCCAGCCTGGCTCCATGGTCCCAGGTTGGGAGAGGAGGCTGTTGTGCAAGGTTGGGTGCACAGCACCTAATGTCCCAGGACCGACTCCAAGCCAGCCTGAGGTTCCCCACGGCTCCCGAGTCGCTGACCTGTTCGAATGCAGCTCATGGCCACCAGCCACCACTCAGGCACTCGAGGCAGAATCAAGGTCAGAAGATCCCCCTGCTGCAGGCCACAGGTCTGTTCGAGGATGTTGGCCATGCGGCAGCTTAGGTCTCTTATCTCTCTGAAGCTCCACTTCACCTCGTCTCCTTGGTCATTTGTCCACCACAGGGCCGGTTCTGGATCTCTCTTGCCCTCCTAGTGAAGATCAAGGTCATACATCACATGTTACTTTCTGCTTCAGAGGAAAGGGCCACTTCTTTGGACAAGCCACTGCCATAGTCACATTCAATAACCTAAGGACCGAGATCCCATTTTAAACATTTCTAGAACCAAGAGAATTTGGGAGGTTGGGTGAGACTCAGACAACTTCTCGCTCCAACTCAAGCCACGTCTCCTATTGGAGACTTAAAATTCTATTTCTCCATATGTCTGTCTTAGCCCCAC
>PVJO010022778.1:0-27398 GCA_004026905.1 Hystrix cristata | reverse complement strand
TTTGGATATTATCTTCCTTTTATATAATGTCTATTACACCTCTTTGTTCTTATTTACACTTATGGTTTCTCATATCAGAGAAACAATTTGATGTGTATTCATGAGTGTCTGATTTATTTCACTTAAGAGTATGCTCTCAAGGTGCATCCATTTACCTACAAATGTCTCTAGTTTATCCTTTTTATGGCAGAGTACTACTCCATTGTGTAGAAAAACCACATCTTCTTTAGCCCTTCATTAGTTGTTGGGCATTTATGTTGTTTCTAAGATTTAGCTGTTACAAATTGTGTTGCTGTGAACATGGTTGTGCATATATCGCTGTGATATGATAATTTTAATTCTTCTGGGAAGATACCAAGCAGAGGAATAGCCAGGTCAAATGGAACCTCTGGTTGTAGTTTTCTGAGGAATTTCCACGCTGATTTTTACAGTGGCTGGACCAGTCTACATTCCCACCAACAGTGGAGGAGGGTTCCTTTTTCCCTGCAGCCCTGCCAGCACTTGTTATTGGTTGATCTCTTGATAATAGTTGTTCTTTCCGGAGTGAGATGGAATCTTAGCGTTGTTTTGATCTGCATCTCTCGAATGACCAATGATGTTGAACACTTTGCCATATATTTATTTGCTATTTTTAGTTCTTCATCTGAGAAATGTTTGTTCATTTCAGATGCCCATTTTTCATTGAGACCATAGAACTTTTTACTGACTGGCATATAATTTAGAAATGGCCACTGGAAGCTCCTTGCAGTTTCTAGAAATACCAGAAAAGCCCTGAAGTTAGCCAGAATCTGTGGTCCTAGGGAGCCTGTGGATTCCTAGACCAATAATCCTAGGGTGACTGTGATGGTTGATTGATTGTGTCAATTTGTAAGAGAAGCTTAACTAAATTGGTTTATCAATTCTACACCTTAGGGTGTAGAAGACCCACCCTAGGGTGGCCCATTCTCTAGATGGTATAAAGGGGAAATGAAGAGGGATCTAGGCCTGCCAGTTTCTTTGGATTGGTTTCACTTCCTTTGGAGGAGCTCCAGACTTTCCCTTGGATCCTTGGCACTCCAGACCTTCACCTGGATACTTCGGACCTCTAGACCTTCGCCTAGACCCTTCAGACCTTCACCTGGATCCTTCGGACCTCCAGACCTTCAGCTGGGCCCTCCGGATCTCCAGCTTACAGACGGACCCTCTGCATGCTTCCACGCCTGACTTGTAAGAAGCCCGAGGAAGCCAAATTGTAAGCTCTCAAATATTCATATATCTACCATTGTATCTGTTTCTCTAGAGAATACTGACTAATACAGTGACCCTGATGAAAACAGCCTGGAGAACACCATGGTACAGAATTCAATGGGCCCAATTCAGTTCCCCTGAGTGACGTGAGGCTTCCTGGAGACTGGGAACCCGGGCCAGGTGCCTGGAGTATTTGAGTGAAGTTTCTCTGACTTACCCCCATTTGGGGGTGGATGTGACCTCTGTGAACCTCAGTGCTGCTTCCGCTACCCGGGTCCTGTGGAGAAGCTCCCTATGAGTCCGTGACCCAAAGCCCACTGGCCACCAAACCACTGGACAGTCTTTGGACAACACACACCATATGTGACAATCGTAAGTGGACCTACAGCCAGCAGCAGTCAGTCCAAGAAGTCAGACCACGATCTCTGCAGCAATCAGCCTCCACAGGCACGACTTCATCAACAAGTGCCGAATTCCCCAACTTTGTGCCTTGTTCTCAATTTCAGACAACCGGAGGAAGCCTAGCATAGCACCTAACCAATCACCCAGGATCCTGGGCTTCTCCTCACTCATCTCCAGCTCCCTCCTGCCCGCACTTCCCATGAGGCAAACCCAAGACATCCTTTTTTCTTCTATAGGCCTTTACACGCCCCATCGGCCTTTGGTTTTCGGCGGAACAGGCATGATGCTGGCTGACCAGTGCCACGGCAGGCTCTGGCTAAGGAGCCCTTGCTTGTTCTCATCTGAGTGGGCTTTCTTTAGTTCCACGCCAGTGCTCTGTAGTCAAATGTTACAGGAGATATGAAATTCCTTTACACCTTTCCCAGGCCCTCGATGCCTCTGTCGAAACAGAAACAGATGTCCTCAGACAGATACTGAATTCTGGACCAGTCTCAGAAGGTCATGTGGGTGGACCCAGGGTTGAGATGATGTGGCCTCCAGAAGAGGAAGTGGGAGGCAGTGAAAATGGGGTGCTCTGGATCCAGAGACTAAATTTGCTAACTCTACCACTATCTTGGAGGATTCAGACTGCTATGGTTTGGAAAAACATCCCCCAAGTGTCCATGTGGTCCATGTGTTAAAAGTTTGGTCCTCAGGGGGGTGTTACTGGGAGGTAGTGACCTAGTCGGAGGTCCTGAGGTCAAGGGGAACATGCCCTTGAATGGGATGGTTGGACCCAAGTTTATCCTTTTTTCTCTTTTGCCGCCTGGCTAGAAGTGAGCAGTTTGTTTTGCTGTAAACCCCTCCCCCCAACATTAACATCTGGCATGCCCACCAGAGGTCCAAAGCAATGGATCCACCAGATCTTGGACCAGAACCTTAAACTGGGAGCCATAATAAACCTTTTCTCTTTGTAAGTTAATTATCTCAGGTATTTCATTATAGCAATGGGAAACTGACCAACACATAGGCATTACAAGCCCATAGACCTTGAGTAGCAGCAAGTATAAAATATTCTACTTAGGAAAGGAGCAGTTTGGTAAACAAAAGCAAACACAGTGAGCATCTCTTATAATGCCAGTTCCAGGAGACACAAATTCCTTTCAGGGTTTGGGATAGAGCTGAGGACACAGTGCCTGGAATTTGAGGTCTGTTTCTGTGGGGTGTGATTTGGCTGGCCACAGAACAGTAGAACAACAGGGCAATTTACAACAAGGCTGTACTAAACAAGGTGAGTTGACTATCACAGTTGTGTTCTCTAGTTACATAGCAATGCCAGGAAAACAATTCAGTGAGGATGTTTGAAATGGAGTACACTAAGAGGAGGCTTCAGGTCAGTCAGTGGCAAAACTCAGGGAGAAATCTGCAAAGTGCTTCCATAGAATTTTAACATGCTAAAACAGCCTTCCTTGGAAGTTGATGGGCAAGCGCTGCTTCTTGCTGGATCTCTGCTATAACTAGGCAGAGGTATGCACTTGTGCAAGGTGCCCGAGGGGTGGGTCACACTTAGGCCAGTCCAGCTGCCCCTGGAGGGAGCCCAGCTGCCCTCCTCAGTGGCCTCATTCTTTCAGCGATAATGTTTCCTTCATTCATGCCAAGTGGAAGAAGGTTGGGATACGAACTATTTGTTGTGTTTTCCCATTCTTTTCTCTTTTCGTAGCTTTTCTTTTTGGGAGTTTCTGTTCACTTATCTTCAACCACACTGATTCTTACCTCAGCCATGTCCCATATCCTGACGAGCCCATCAAAATACCCTTCATTCCTTTCACAGTGTGACAATGCATTTGGCTTTTTGGCTGAAAGTTGTACATGAGCTACTGGGTAATAGGAACCAACTTAACCAGGCTGTTTGAATCCTTTCAGGCTGCTATGAGGCTGATCAGAACCTATAGTGTGTGTTTAAATAAAAAAAAATGATTACAGTAAAAGATCCATTGCCATTAATCCCCCTCTTGCTTCAAACACACTTATCCCATCATTCTTAGCGCTTTCTGAAGCAGTTCTGGAAGTCCTCTTTATGAGGTCTGATAAAAAAAATATGGTGAACGCTGCTGCTGAGTGCCATCCAATGGAAAGGCAGACTCCTAAAAACACTGTCCACCCTACTCACAGGATCTGGTATCGTGTGACTTCTGGCTCTTCCATAAAGTCAAAATGATCATGAAAGGAAAATACTTTGAATCAATTCAGGACATCGAGGCAGCCACAACAGCACAAATAAGACACTCAGGAAAGAGGACTTCCAGAGCTGCTGCAGAAAGTGGCAAGAAGGACGGGATCAGTGTGTTCAAAGTGAGCAGGAGCAGTGCCTGTGAGAGACGCAGAGCCCACCCACAGCAGCGGACGGGCGATGATCAGAAAGCAGCGAGAGCACGCGGCACACCTGGCTCCCCTGAGGCGAGGGCAGGCGGGGTGGAGGAAGCTGCTCTATTCACTGGGCTGTGGATGCTCAATTTAAGGCCCACGCCTGCCACACATCAGCCCCTCTCCGCAGGGCTCCTGATACTGTGGCTCCCTCATTTCCTTTCCTGCGAGCTGCTTTCTGTTTCCAATCCCTCCAAGAAGAGACGAGATTAGGAATGCTGGATAGTTTGGTCCAGAATACTGGGAGCTGGGGAGAAAGATGGCTGTGCAGATGGTAAAGAAGAGAGGGCTGAAAGAGCTGAGGAGAATTACATGTGGAGAAAGAAAAGTCTGTTCTATTGTACAGCATAGTTGATAAGGACCACAGAGATCAAAATGTCACATCTCAGAGCTGAGAGGCCAGATTCTAGATCCAGCTTCACTCTGGATGCTGGAAAAGGCCTGTACAAGGTGATCCTGGACTCCAAGCTCACTCTCCCAAAGATGGGGTCATAGTCACAGGATTTGTGCAACAGTTCTCATTGCTGGGTGCATCACCCAGAGAACTTAAAAAAAAAAAAGAAAAGACACCTAGATCCTGGTCTCACTGAAACTCCTTCTAGGGGCACTCATGTGTCTTCAGGGTTTTAAAGCTCCCTGGGTGGCAATAATGTACAGTGAGGGTGGAGGCTTTGGGTTGGAGTGGTGCAGTAAAGAAACCCAGAAGCTAAAGGTGGGTAAATAGAGGCCCTTTCCATGTGGGACATTCTCAGATAGAAGTAGAACTTCACTAGGAGATGTATGGATCCAGTGTGGGGTACATCCACAAGCCTCTCTCCTTTCCCTAAGATGGAGGTCAAGGCAATTCCTCAAAAAGAGTTGAATATAATGATGATCCCTTTGTAGATAAAGAAGAGGAGTTCAAGATCAGAGACCAGATGAAAGGAATCCGATTCATTTCAATTTCTCCAATGTTAACCAGACACTTCTTGTGGGTTCAGCACAGTGGAAAGTAGGCATCATGGGGTAATGAGGCAACCACTTAAAAAGTTTACCTCCCCTCAGAATCATGCCCAGCACAGATTTGTTAAACAGGGATGCAGAACAGCTCGCAATCAGGAAGCCACGTAGCACAGAAAGATCATGGGTTTTCCAGCCAGTGGACACTGGGTTTGAAACATGACTGTCTCATTCATTTGCTTGCATGCGACCCGGACATGTTACTTAGCTTTTCTGAACCTCAATTCCTTCACCTGTAAAATGGGGATGTCATCTTTGAGGACAGGACATTAGGATAGTTTGGAAACAGGTAACAAATGTGAAGCAGCTAATAACAGCACCAGGCATCGCGATAATAGCGACAGTAATGTTCCTATTAGTAGTAGCCAAATGGATGCCTCTATCAATTTGATGTCTTGGAGATGAGAAAGATCAGAATGATTTGTCACATTCTGAGAGGAATTTGAGGAAGGAGGGACGCTCTGGCCTGGTCTTTGAAGGCTGGAAAGGTTTTAGAAATGGAGAAAGAAGGGTTAGGGGGTTATGATCCCCGAACAAAAGTTGGAGGTAAGGAAGAAAAACATACACTTATTTAGGCGGCACCTAGGAGAGCTTGTGTAAGTCTTTAGGGAAGGAAAATTTTCAGGGTCGATAGATTGCCAGGTACCCAGATTGGGGAAGCCTGAAAGAGATGTCAGCAGGTGTAACATTGCAGCAACAAACCAACTCCTTGATCCCACACAAAACTACAAGGGGCAGCTCAGAGACAGGGCCAGGTCTGCGGCATCCTGTTGTAGAATTATCGTGGAATCATCTCCAGAACAATCATCCTGGAAAAGTTAGGAATACGCACATGTTTACACCTGGAACTGTGTTTCTATTGCATACCCTGAATTTGATAGGTTTCAGCTCCCATATCTCAGCAGGAAAATTTCTCACTGTACCTGTTTCTTGAGCTTTTCTCAAAATGCACTCATGTGGGAAATGCCTCCCGTGGAAAAAGGGAGCTGAGATGGTGGATGGCTCGTGGTCAAAAGGCTTCCCCAAATGGGGAGATTTTCCACTTCTCCTGCCGCACTGCAGCTAGAATTTTGTTTGTGGTTCACGATAACATATATTTTTCTTTCCCCTCTCCTTTTATTGCTGAACAATGTGCCTGGAGTGAGACACTACATTTAAAAAAAAAAACACCAAGGAAGTTTATTTTCAGTGCATCAAGATGACAGAGATGACAATCTGGCTGCGGTGGTGGATGCCTGTAACCCAGCACTCTGGAAGGCTGAGGCAGGAGGATCACAAGTTCGAATCCAGCCTGGGCAATTTAGCAACTTAGCGAGAGCCCATCACAAAATAAAAAACAATAAGGGCTGGGGGCCTAGCTCACTGAGAAGTCCTTAGGTTCAACCCCCAGTACCACAGGAGAGGAAAAAAGATATGTTTTGCTGGCAGATTGTGTTAGATGAGTTTTGAAAGTGCAGGAAGCCCTCCACCCACAAGGGCAAGAGGTTCTGCTCCTTTCTGGGGAAAAGGGACCCAAACGGGGCATCAGCCCGACTTGGCCTTTGGGTCCCAGTGGATATATCGTTGCATTTCAATGGGAAATAGTTGAATTCTGTTGACAAATAATCTGATAGCTCCGACAATGATGATGTGCTACACTGAAAAAAGTCCCGGGGGCGCTGTAATGTGGAGGCTGAGACAGAGCCAAGCCCTTGCTTGGCGCTTTGCTTCTTTCTCTGGGTTCTGAACCCCCAAACCCTCACCACTGTGATTGGCGCTGAGACCACCTTCCTTCTGCTGAGTCTCCTGCCTTCCTTCCTGCGCTCCTCGCTTGGGAAAGCTTTTAGTAGCTCTCCGCTGCTTGCCAAAGCAAAGTGCAAATTCCTTCACCAGGAATTTCACGCCTGTACCACATGACCCCACCACGCTGCCTCTGTTCACATTTGCTGCTTGGTGCTGCTGTGGTTTGCTGCCTCCCTCTGGCCACATGCTCCTCCCGCCCGTGGAAGCCTCTCTCCACCCGGAAAGCATTTGTGTTTCCTAAGCTGCCAATGTGTCGGGCTCTCCACTCTCTGACGCGTGGCCTACCATGACAAGGAGATGACAAGGAGGACTTTCTTCAGGAAGAGATTTCAATGGAGTCAAAGTTAGTACCCAGGGAGAAGTCGCTCAAACAAACGCTTCTGACTTTCTACCAAATACTAGGTCAATTTTTGCATGTGTTGTAGTTGAGACTGTAAGCGATGTTACAACAGCAGATATCTTGGATTCTCCTCTGTTGCTTTACCTCAGCTCTCCATCCTGGCTCCAGCGCTATCTGCTACTGGCCATGGTCAGTGCTGAAGAGAAGAAGGAGATAGGCAAACAAAAAAAATTCCAGAGAGAATGAGGCTTACCCATTCTGCAAGGTCTAGCTGCTCCCTCCTAAGCCCAGGCCACTGATGATGTGGCCCAGGTGGAAACCGCACAGTGGCCCCTGGGAAGGTGGGACGGTCATTAATACCTCAAAAAATGCAGGCAGACTGGACAAGAAAGTTTTGAGGCCTCAGCTGGGGAATTAAGGCAACACCATCATTCTCTCAGATGAAAAAAGAAAGTAATCATTCAAATGCAAATCATAAAAATGCAGTTCTACCTAGTGGATCGATTTTTCCTAGTGGGCTTTTTAAGATGAAATGAACTTTGGAGATACTTGAAAGACAAAAGGTTTTGGTACCTGTACCAGTTGGCTCTCCTGTCCCTGAGCCAGGATACCGACACCCACAATTTAAAGGAGAGAGGTTTAATTTGCTCACAGTTTCAGCCCATGACTGGCTGGTTCCAAGGAGGAAACATCAAGGTGGAAGGATGTGGACAAGCAAAGTTGCTTAGCTTATGGCATCCAGGAAGCAGAGCAGGGAACAATTCTAGAGAGGAAGGGGTGAGGGACCATACGCAGTACCCAAAGTCATGCCTGCACTACCCACCAGACACACCCATAAATGTGTTCCATCACCCCCCAGGTGGCTCCCAAGCCAAGCAAATTGACACAATCAAGTGTAACCATCATCATAACATGATAATTTTTGTATTGGGAAAATTATAAAACATTTCCCTCTAATTCGCTTTTATGATCCTATCATATGATCATAGGGTGAAGTTCTTTTCTAGGGGACTATGGCCATGATCTATTTGCTGCATGATATATGCAAGAATCTTAATGAAATACAAAGGAAAACATAGTTCTTCACTATGGAGTGTATTTTCTATGCATTGGTGTTTTCTAAGATATTATTGAATACAAAGTCAATTTAATCAATATGTTTTCTTCTCTATGTTAATAGCCAATTCATTAGTCTCGCTGCTCGTTGACAAATGGCCTATACTGATAAATAGCATCTGAGAGCATAAATTCTTTGAGAACTGTTTGTAATGCAATGAAAAACAGTGCCCCTTTGGGAAGCTGTTAAAATAAATCCTTCCGGACAAGAGGTTGTCGTCAGTAATTTCCCAATATTTCCTTTACTGACTTGGAAAAGGCAGGTCAGCTTCGGTAAGCTGGGTCAATAGGAGAGAGGCTTTATTCTTTTGATTTGCTTTTTCCTGACCATAATTGTGCTCCAGAGAAAGGGATCAGTGTGGCTCTTTCTCCCGACTCCTTTCTGCTAAATCCCTTCTGTCATACAGGAATTCAAACTCAAGAGTAGGATGCAGAATCTTGATGTGTTTGGAACTTCTAATGGAAAGCAATACGTAATTATCCATTCAGGCCACGAAGCTTATTTACAAAGGTTAACTTCACTCGTGTATTTACCAGCCGTGCCATCTGCTTGTCAAAAACACACCGAATTTGAATGCTTTCGGGGAGGTGGGACTATCCAGAGTCGTGGGGATCTGAACACTTAGGTGTGAACATCTAAACCAGTTTAGGAGGTTTCCCGGCCTTCTGGATTCATTGAACAATTGCCTCACACATTGCTCGCTTTTTGTTTTCTTAGGTGCCTTCAGATAGTAGCATAGATGCCTCCCTTTCTCCCTTTTCTTCTGCCAATCACTAGATTTATCAGAAAAAAACTGCTGTAGCTACACAGATGGATTATGCTCATTAACACCCATCATCTTCACACTGAAGGGTGTGAACACACATTGCCAATGAAAGGAGACGGGCGGAGTGGGGGAGGCCATCCACAGGCGACAGCAGGGTGACTTCGCGGGAGGGGGCCGAACTCTGTGACGGGCTGATGGATGTGGAATTATGAGCCAACCAGCTCAGGTATCTTTTATGCAAAAAACTCCCCTGATCCCACGCTTCTGCAGGAGACTGACTCAGGGGAAGGACCATCTCCGCCACCCTCCCAAGAAAAGTACTTCAGAAGCCAAGGTCCCCATGGGACTTGGATGAAAAGACAACCCTTCCTGGATGAGAAATATTCTCACTATCATCTTGGGCGAAGATAGATTTAGGAATGAGCCCAGGGTAACCAACACTTTGTTGACTATTATAGCAAAATCGTGCCGTGAATGCCAGGGGTGTGAGTTTCAAAGAGGCTGTAACGTTGCTCTGATGCCAAGATGAGTACCCAGGACCCAGCTTCATCATGAGAAGACTGGATCTTGTTTTATATATACCCATCACTAGAGGAATGACACCATTATTTTTGTTTTTGTTTCTGTTTTTGAGAGAGTCTTGCTATATGGTTCAGCCCAGCCTTGAACTCACCATGCAGCCCAGGCTAGCCTTGAACTCTCAGCGATCCTCCTGCCTCAGCCTCTCAAATGCTGGGATTGCAGATGTGCACCACCACGCCCGGCTGACACCATGATTTTAAAGTTCCTGCCCCGCTACTCTTATGCAGTGAGAAGACACGTATCATTATCCAAGTTTACTGGAGTCAGTGGCACCCTTTAATGCTTCTATCATGACTTTGGAAAAAAACATTCGGCTGCCAGATGAGGTAGAAGTATTTTAGATAAACCAATTTCCCCTTCCCAAGGAGATGCAACCCTTAGACATTGGATTTTGGGTGGGCATGGCTGCCCCCAATATTTGTTCATTTATTTGCTGTCCTAGAGTGAATTGTCTTTTCTCGTCCCTGCAGAGCTCGAAGTGAGACTACGAAGGGATTTCTGGCTTCTGCTATCTTATTGTTTATCTGCTCTCTCGCTGCTGTGCATCTAGCTGTCTGTTTTAAATTTTTCAGCCTTCTGCCTCTAACGTTCCTCCCAGAACAGTCTTCTGATTTGTGTCGGATCTCGCAAAAACTAGGAAACCAGACAATGATTTCCATTAGAGCTCTGCATAAAATAAGTGTAAACAGGACCCGAGTGGGTATCATCTGTGCCTCCCTAGTTTTCTACTTCCAAAATCCTCACATCCCCATTAAATACCCTGGAAATGCTTAATTCCATCCCGAGAGTCTGGTCCTTTAGCATTAGAGATTTTCCTTGTTGCTGGTCCTGCTTGGAACCCGACCCCACCTTCCTGTATTCTAAAGGCCAGCTTCCTGCTTCTAGTCCCAGTTGCTCTACATAGAGTATTAACTTCTTCCTTAGTTTCCAAAGCCCTTGTTTCTTGGGACTGAGTCCTGCTACGTTCTTACTATCTATCTATTTCTCTCTACTCTTTCTTTTTCCCTGCTTTATTCTTTTTTTTTTTTTTTTTTTGTGGTGCGGGGATTGAACTCAGGGCCTTGTGCTTGCAAGGCAAGCACTCTAATCGCTGAACTAAATCCCCAGCCCCAAATACTTTTCCTTCTTTTTTTTTTTTTGGTTCTGTTTTTGGTGCTGGGGATCGAACTCAGGACCTTCCGCTTGCTAGGCAAGCACTGTAACCATTGAGCTAAATCCCCAGCCCGCCTGCTTTATTCTTGAAGGAATAAGTTTTTCTTAACTGTAAGCTTTTTTTTTTTTCCAGTACTGGACATTGAATTCAAGGGTGCTCTATCTCTGAGCTACATTCCCAGTCATTTTTATTTTTTATTTTGGAAGAGGGTCTCGCTATGTTCCCCAGGTAGAACTTGAACATGTGATCTTCCTGCCTCAGTCTCCTTCAGTGCTGGGATTACAAGTATGTGCTACTATGCCTAGTTAACCACAGGCTTTTATATTTAAAAGTCTATATTGAATTTGTTTTGATGGTGGGCAAAGTAGGGCTTACCAAACTCAAGCACATTTATGAAAACCCAAATTTGCAGGAATGGTGTTTTATCAAGGCATCCTCATTAGGCAAGAAAGATAATTTATAGGTTTAAAATAAAAAAACACAACTCATAAATTTTCTGATTATTACTGCTGCTGTCCCATCTATAACCAGAGCAATCAGCAACATCATCATCTCAGCTGAAGATTTTCTCTCAAACAAAATGGTTTCCTAATTTGAAACCTAAAGGCAAGAAGAGCAGTGCCCTGCAGGTAGAGATCCCGGATGTGCACTGTGTCTGACCGTGTGGGTGGAAGGCGAATGACAGAAAACAGGCCCGTCACTATTCCACACACAAGTGTGTTCACAGAGCACACCACGTGAGCCCATGACCCTTCACAGAACAGAGGCCTTCCGGAAAAGTCTAGACACATTTACCCAACTTTGAAAATTGCATCCATTTAAAAAATGTTAAAAATGATACAAACAGGTACATTAGTTCTTTTTAAAAAAATATGAGTATATGTATAACATGGACAATACATCCAACTGTGAAACTTTCTGGGATTGTTGACAATATGGTTGATTTTTAATCTTCTATACTTTTTATTTTCAGGTTTTCTGCAGTGAAGATGCACTAATTTTATGATAATTACAGACAGTCCTATGACACATAGTGCATATACCACGATACATAATTTTACGCTTTTTCCTGGGCTTCCTTCTGACCATGAAATTTGTTTAAACAGCCCGTGACTTTACTATTTAAAAGTTTTTCTCTGGAAATTCCTTAATTAACCAATGAATCCTTTTGAAAAGGGAGTTAACAATAATGCTGCGCCTGTTGTTTTAATGCATGAGTATATTTTAAAATGAATCTTTTCAGTGCTCACCTCAAATTTCTGCTAGGATAGAAACTCGGGAGGCTCATGGTGAAAGCGGGTGGCTTGAACACACGCTGACCGCAGCGTCTTCATAAGTCCCATGAAAAGGGCTGAGGAGCAACTCAGTTTGCAGTGCAAACCCCACCAAGTTAAGGAATTTATAGCAAGAGTTACCACTGGACGTGGGGGGCAAATGTGGAGCTCAAGTGGAACTTACTGGAAGTTTATTAATAGTTATCTGCTCAGATGCCCAGGCAATCACCCTTCCCTCTCTCTAGCAGACGGTGAAAGGTTAACTCTCTGGAGAGGATAGAACAGAGACTCTCCCAGTTGGAAGACTCCAGACCTAGGGAAAGAAGGGGTTCCACACTGAAAGAGGTGGTATTAACTCAATGTTTACACACTGGCGTTGAAATCCCACAACCCTTTCCCTTAACTGTGAGAAAAATGGCGACCAGGTGTCTACCCTCCAGGCAAAAGAGTAGAAAATTCCTCTTTGGAGCTTTTCATCAACCCTTGGAGAAAAATTCAGTGATGCTGGTGTGAGGGGCTCCCCGGTAAAGCACACCAGCCAGCAAAGCCCACAGGTGACAGGCCCCATCTGTGAGCACAGACTTGGAGTCGTGTTTTCAGTGTCTCACTCCTAAATGTCTGTGACAGCCAAAGGGTCACCACACATTAGAAGACATGTCTCAAACAGGAGCAGGCCAAAGAAAAACAAACACGCGTGCAACTGTGCCAACAGGCAAATAACACAAAGCTATTGAGAGCCTGAGTAGGGAAAACACACTTGGAAGAAAACTGTCATGAATATTTTCTGAGAAATAACATGTCACAGCCTTCAAACAAGAAACAGAAAAAGAAACAGTCAAAGAATAAAAACAGAGCTCTAGGAAATACAGGACATAACATTAACAATGATAAAAACAAAAAAACTCAATGAGAATTTTCCAAAGATAAATATGGCTCAGAAATTTGGGGAAACAATAGACAAAGACATTGAATAAATGTGAGAAAAAGTGAGACACTTAGAGGATCAGTCCACGGGGTCTGATTGATATAGATTTTCTGGAAGGAAAGAACAGAAAATGAAATAGAGGAAATTATCCTCCCAAATCAACTCGAGGAAATGTCCTAGAGCCAAAGAAAATGGCTTTCCAAATGGAAAGATCCATTAAGTGCTCCAGTTTAAAGCATCAAAATAGACCCACATCAGATAATACCCATGAGATTTTAGAAAAGGGGGGAGAAGAGTAAGAGTCTAAATGCTTCCCAGAGAAAAATGTTGTAATTAGATGAAAAATCAAGAATTAGAATGGCATTGAACTTCTCAAGAATAACACAGTTTGCAACAGAAAAATTCCTTCAAAATGGTGAAAGAAAATAATTTCCACCCAAGAATTCTATACGCAATGTGACTCCAATTAAATGTGAGGGGGGTAGACATTTCCATCTTGCAGCATTTCAGAACATGTAACTCCCAAGCACTCTTTCTCAGGAAGCTAGAGAAAGATGGCTCCATTAAAAAAGGTGTGGGAGAAAGACTCGACATGGAAAGAGGAGGTTGTGGAAGCCGGGAGAGAGTGGCTTTCACACAGTCCGGAGGTCAAGGAATCTGTGGCGACGGACATGTAAAGAGGAGACTGGCTCACCCAGTCAGCACGCTCTGGGATGATGCTTTTAAGAAAATATCAGCAAAGGAAATGATCAGCAGAGTGAAGAGAAAACCTACAGAATGGGAAAGACATTTTTTGCCAGCTACTTTTCTGATAGAGGATTAATAGCTAGAATATATAAAGAACTCAAAAAATTTGACTCCTCCGAAAGACCCGGTCAAAACAAAGAGGCCAATCAACTGAATAGACACTCTCAAAAGAAGAAATACAAATGGCAAATAAGTACCTGAAAAACAAAATGTTCATCATCTTTAGCCATTAGGGAAATGCAAATCAGGATAACTCTGAGAGCCCATCTTACCCCAGTGAGAATGGCTATTCCCAAGGACACACACACACACAGATGTTGGTGGGGATGTGGGGAAAAAGGAATCCTATATTGTTGATAGGAATATAAACTATTATAACCACCGTGGAAATCAGAGATTCCTCAAAAAACTAAAAGTAGAAATTTGATTTGACTCATCTATAACTCTTCTGGGTATATTCCTGAAAGAGTTGAAGACATCACACTACGGTGATACCTCATACCCATGTTTATAGCAGCACAATTCACAATAGCTGAGCTTTGGAAACATTGTAGATGCCCATTAACAGATGAATGGATAAAGAAAATGTGGCACATATATATACACAATTGAATTTTATTTAGCATTGAAGAAGAATTAAATCATGTCATTTGAAGGAAATTGGATGAATCTTGAGATGATAATGTTAAGTGAAATAAGACAGGCATAAAGAGTTAAATATTGCGTGGTTCCTCTTATATGAGAAACCTCAACTATAAATAAATTAAATAATTAAACAAAAGAGAGATGATAGGAAGTGAAAACAGATCTTTTGGAGATGGGGAAGGAGATCAGAGGAGGGGCTAGGGGAAGAGGGAGGTAAAGGGATGGGTTAAGATATATAGATATATAGATAGAGATACAGATAGATATCAGTTCCCTACAATGAATGTAACTATTGTGTATAACAAACATACACTAATTTAAAAAAAAGGATACCCTAGTTAATATTGCTTAAAAAAAGAAAACGAAAAGTGGAGACTGTTTTATAGCAGGAAACCATGGTGAGGAAAGATCTTAAAAGTTGGAGAGTTTGAATTTGGATTCATAATCTGTTCACAAAAAATTACACAAATGAAGAAACAAGATAATGCTTATCTCTAGGGAAAGTAAAAATAATTGTGCAGGAAATGAAATATAATTTCGTTATACAGTTCAGCTCTCAGTAGCAATCATATAGTCAAATAATGTGGACAACACATAGTAATCTAGCCCAGTTTAGTCTCCATGCTGTTGGGAAGATGGTGGCACAGGAGGTATATGAGGAGAAGGTACTGTGGAGGGAGTTGTTGACTGTGAAAGAGCCTAACACTCACCTTCCTTAGTAAGAGTTAGCAGATAGTGCCTGACTAAGAAGGAGAATTCAGAGTAGCACAGAGATCAGGAAACTCTGCCCTACTGGCCAGACACCTATGTTTATAAATAAAGTTTTATTGGAGCACAGCCACGCCCACTTGTTTACGGATAACTGCTTTTATGTGACAGCATCTGAGCAGAGAAATCGCTCAGAGAACATATCGCTTTTGAAACCTGAAACATTTATGATTTTACTCTTTAGAGGAAAAATTTGCTGATGCCTTGAGTAGGAAGTGAGCATCTTTAAATGTTTAGAGACAAACAGCAAAGGAAAAAAAAATCTGAAGAGTGAGTGGTTACTTTTCCTAATAAGCCAAACAGAACTACTTGACACTTTAAACAAGATATTTGTATTACCTTGGTTAAAAAAAAGTAAACTAAAAAAGAAATGTTAATATGAATTATCAGAGGTTCCAGGCAATTTTTTCCAGATTGAAGACAAAAATGTAAAAAAAAAAAAAGTTATCTCCATTCTTTCACGTCCCCTCTTTTGATTTTTTGGACAACTTATTTGCAACAATCCAACTTCCTTCTTTGTGTCAACCTTCTTCTCTCTTGCCTTTTTATTTTTAGTCTTGGTAAGAAATCAAGGCAAGAAGTCAAGCATAATGTTTTAATGACTTTTATATTCTGAATGTATCTGGAGAAGAGGGGGCTGCAGAATCCCAGGAGACCCACAACTCTGAGTTTGCTAAATAGATTTTATTTTACTTAACCCAAAGTGGTCTTCATTTTTTTCATATCTCAACTTATTTATTGTAAAAGAATGCAACTGAGACTCACATTCCATCCATTGATCACAGTGGGTGACACACTTGCTTCCTAATGTAATCTTGAAATGGTAGCACATCCATAATTAATCTGGAAGTAAGCTGTCTTAGCCATCAAACAGGTTTCTAATATAGAAGCACTTTGGGCGATGTCCCAGCAATCTTAAAGGTCATTTTCTATCAACCACTTCAAGAAAAACAACCAGGACACTTTCTGGAAAAATATGTCTTTCTCATATGCACAATGTCTGATGATATATTGATATGATACTGTAGACTGATGGCAAATATTTTTGTTCTTGGGTTTGGGATATGAAAAAGAAGGTGCCATGTTCACTATTACAGTCTCAGGTTAATATTTATGACCTTACTCAGCAGAAATGTAAATTGTGAGGCTGCCAGTTCCTTAAGCTTGTAGGCCCAGAGGGACTCGTGTGTGTGGAGAGCCCAAGGCCGAGTCAGCTGGCCGGCTCTCCCGGCCCTGGCAGAGGACGTCATCTCTTCTAGAGGTGGTAACCCACCTCTCCCTCTCTGCCTGTCTCTCACGTGTGTTTAGCAGGTATTTATAATCACCTACTCTATGCTGAGCCCTGTGGGAACCTCTGTGGAGAACACACAGATGGCTAAGATGACTACATGCTGGGAAGAGGTGGTAGGTACACCTGACACTTACATGATAAAATAGGGCCACACAGGGTCACAAGATGGTGTGAGTGGTGGATGGACCTGTACTGTAGGAGTCAGCAGTGGCCAGGGAAGGGGCGGGACTACAGTGTGGGAACTGAAGCCTGGACCATCACAGATCAGATCAGTGGAGAGAAGTGGAGGAGTGTTTCCCACTGGGGAGTCGAGGCACAGGGGGACGGTGAGCCCTGGCCATGCCTGGAGGTCCACTCTCAAGGCTGGGGAAAGCAGCCCAGAGTTTTGACCACGGTAACCCAACAATTTTGATGTTGCACCAAAAGTCAGATGTTGCAAACCTAACCCCAAGGTGATGGTATTAGGTGATCAGGTCATATGGGGGGAGCTCTCAAGAAAGGATTAGCGCCCACAAAAAAGAGATTGCAGAAAGTCTTCCCACCTTCTCCACCCCCTCAAGGACACTGTGAGAAGGTGCCTCCCTGAAGCACAAACTCTCAGTCAGTGTGAATCCTCAAGCACCCTGATCTTAGACTTCTCAGCTTCCAGAACTGTGCGAAACACATGTCTGTTGCTCAGTGGTCCTTTGTTACGGCCGCCACATGGACTACAACACCAGAGTTTAGGTTTTCCCCCCAAATTCCACAGCTTAGTAGTGGAGTCTGAACTCTAAGGTATTCTGATGGATCATTTTCTCTGTCCCATACAGAGCTGTCCCTAAGGAAGGTCGGTTAACTGACTACCTGTCATCTGTAATGGCAAGTTCCTGGGCCTTGGGATTTTATGTGTGGGGCTATCCTAGAGTTCAGCCAAGTATTCAATATCAAGTCACGTACTCCCGAAAAATTAGACCTCACTTATTTGTATCTACTAGTGAGTCAACAACCAAACACGAGAATTTTCAAATAATGCAAGAAGCACGCAAAGGCTTCTTCCAAGGGCAGAATGTTGCAAAACCCACGAGGCTGAGCCGTGACACCAGGGTGTAGGCGCATGCAGGACGGGGCTGCCTAGAGAAGGTCAGCACCTGGCATTTGGCTCCAAGAGCACCGTCGGCCCAGCAAGGAAGAGAAAAGTTTCAGAGAAACGCACAGAGCAGGAAGGACCAGGCAAAAAGCACAAGGGAGAAAACAGACATTTGTTAAGGACTGGCTCTAGGTCCTGTGCTGTGCGACATTATTCTTTCGGTCCTCGCAACACTCCAGCAAGGTGGGTTTCACTGTCCTCATCTGAATAAACTCACTAGGAAACTGAAACTTGGAGAAGCAAAGTGACTTGCCCAGACTTACATAGTGTATAAGGCCTGAGGCTGGATTAAAATTCTGCTCTGATTTGCCATGATGACGTATCATTGACATCATTATTCGTTTACAGTATTCATTGTTACGTTACTATTTACAGGGCTGGTAGCACAGTGGTAGGTGGCCTGCCTAGTATGTGCGGTGCCCTGAGTTTCATGCCCCATCAGCAAACAAACAAACAAACAAACAAACAAAATGAAGTAAGCATTCACCGGATTTTCAATCACATCTCATTAGTGAGGTAGCCCTGGGGTCATGCAAGCAGAAACAGAGGTACAGGGGATGGTCTGGGGCCATACAGCTAGGGTGTGGATGGTCCAAGCCTATTGCCCCTTCTCTGCCATTCAGAGTCCTTCAGAGCCTGCCGTGGATCCTCGTCCATGTTTTTGCCTGCACTCTGACACCTGAACCTTGTGCCACCTCCAGTCTCATCGCCGGGGTGTTCTGTGTCCCACTGCCCAGCTGTGCTGAGACCTGCCCTCCTTTGCCTCGGCCCTTCCGCTGGCTTAACCCTTGTCTCTGATGCTTCTCAAATGGGTGCTGTGTGGTTCGGTGCACAAAACTGCCCTCTCTATTTCTGTCCAACCCAGGGGATGCTATTCCTTTTTTTTTTTTTTTTTCTGGTGCTGGGGATTGAACTCAGGTCCTTGTGCTTGCAAGGCAAGCACTCTAATCACTGAGCTAAATCCCCAGCCCCCTCCTTTCTTGATCATCAACCAAGCACTGAGAAAAATCAATGCATCATTTTATCTCTGTATTCACATATCTCATCTCCCCAACTTGAAGATAGACTCCCATGAGGCCAGAGGGGAGTGTTTGAGACAGACAGACTCATCAAGCTGCAGCTGCATGTTCTGACATGCTTGTCTCCCAGATGATCCCCTGAGGCCCGGAGCAGGGAAGTGACTCACAGATGGCCTTTTAAAAATAATTGTGGCAAAGTGCACATAGCACATATCATTATAATCATTTTTAATTGTACAGCATAATCCAGTGGCATTAAACATATTCATACCGTGGTTCACCGATGCGCCATCTATTTCAATTTGCAAAATCAAAACTCTATTGAAGGACACTTGGTGGTTTCTGCTTTTTGGGTACATGAATGTTGCTGCTGTGAACAGGGATGTGTGTAGATGTACACGGGTGTACAGATAGCCTGTGGCTTCTCTCTTAATGGATTTTTTTCCACTAAGAGTATAGCGTCCTCCACAGAGTAGAAATTCAGAAAAAATAAATCTTGAGAATTATAATGTTAGCTAGCTCCTCGATCTTATTGAACAGAGAAGATTTAAGTCCATGAAGCAAAAGACCACCTCTTCTGTGGTTTGGTTAACCTCCTGCTGTTCTCGAAGTGCAATTGATATTTAATCAAAACACACAACTTGTATGAATGTATGAATTTTCTTTTCACGCATGCATTTATTTTATCTCCTGTATCTCTATGTGTATTCCAGAGAGTAGGACATCTGATTCAGGGCTTCGTTCTCTCCCTAAAAAAAAAAAAAAATAAGGCTTTTCCCTGGGGAATCTTGAATGTGTCCGCCTAAAAAGCCATAAGATTTTAAAAGCACCAAGGTCAAGGATTTCCTGTGGCACATCTCACTTCCCTCCCTCCAGCTGGATTGGAGAGAAAGCACAACTGAACAAAAAGACTAGGAGCAGCTTTTCCCACTTTGGTCCGTCTTTGAAAAGCCCTTTATTCCTGTGTAACCCCCTCAAGGTGAATTCAAGGACAGATGCCTTTCAGGAAGAACATTGTGGTGCAGACGGAGGATTATTTTTAAACCTCTTTACATTATCATATATTCAGCATCAAATTGATTTCTTTAGTGGTTATTATTATTATTTAATATTAACACTCCAAAATGTGTTTCCACCCTTTTTCTTTGTTAATAAATGGAGCGAGTTTCCTCCACCCACTGCTCACAATGACTTCCGAGCTTATCAGGGCACCGACTATCATTTTGTGTGTTTCTAGAGCATATTAAACTTTTCAGATTATGTCATACATCCAATATTTCTTTCGATCCGTGAGACAATTTCATCAGGGAAATAAGGCCGGGATCATTATTAGGCTGGTTGAATGAGGCAGAAACCAAGGCCCAAGGGAAGAAAAATGTTGACGCTAATACACAGTGCTACTCATCTCAGCAGTGGGCCAGAAAAAAATCACTGACTGCATTTGTGTGTATTTTACAAAGAACAGTCTAGAAACATGCGGTCCCCGGAGGCACTTCCTGTGCTGTGCAGAAATCCCTGCACATCCTGTCTGGCTCTGCCTATCTTTCCTGGCTCGATGGTCCAGGCAAAATGGCTTCTGATAGGTCCTAATGCAAAAGTCCTTTCCTCAGCCCTGTTCCTTTTTCCCTTTTCCTCTTTTCTACTCATTTTTTAAAAAGGGAATTTTAAAAAAGTGTTTTAATTTTTAATGTTTTCACTAAAATTAAACATGTAAAAAAAATTTCCAAGATGGTTGGGAATAGTTACGCTCTTCTCTGTTTTGCCCTCCTACTTCCCATCCCCAGAAGCATTTTTAATCTCTTAGGCTGATGTAACAATTTACTCTTTGCCAGGGGTGGTGGCGCATACTTGTAATCCCAGCTCCTAGAGAGGCAGAGGCAGTAGGATCTCAGGTTTGAGACCAGCCTGGACAACACAGTGAGACCCCGTCTCAAACTAAAAAAAAAATAAAAAAGAGAAAACGAATAAAAGGGGTTGGGGATGTAGCTCAGTGGTAGAGTACTCCTAGGTTCAATCCTTAGTACTCCATATACATACGTACATACATACATAAAATTTTCCTTCGTGGAGGACTGCAAAGCTGAGGTCACCCCACCGTCACAGCACAGGTACGAGAAAATTGGTCAGATGTCAAAAATGATTCAACATGCCCCTTTCCAGGTAGCGCATGTACCAGCGACTTCTTTACCAACTACAGAACTATAGCTTTGGCTCCTTTTCATCCTACCACCGTCTAGTTAAAAAATATGAAGATATCCAGTCACAGTCACATAATCGTGTCTACTCTGACAGCATCTAACCCAGAGTAGACGCCTGCTTTTCTGAACTTGCCTTCAAGTAGCCTAACACAAACCCAAGTCCTATAAAAAGTTCTTCCTGCCACCTTCTTACTGAGCCGCCCCGCAGTCCTGCATGGAAACAGTCTCCCTGGCTGTAACAGGCTCCATACATGCATATTTGTTCTAAGACAGACGAGTTCCCTGTGCTCAGTGGCTATAACATATGGATGGAGTAGAGATTCTCTCAACATTCATCTGAGAGCCCTTCTACCTCCGACAGGACTCAGGTTGGTTTCAGTGTATTTGGGATCTTTTTGTCACCAGCTATTTGAAGTATCACGCTGCCCAGGACTAGAAGTCCATGCTGAACAAAGCTCCAAATTTTTGTCGAGGCCCTTCCGTTTTAGGTGTTTTTTCTTCTCTCCCTCTCTTCTTCCTTTCCTTCCATCGTTTCCTTCCTTCCTCCCTCTGCCTCTTCTTCTTCTCTGTCTAACTGCCCCCCCAGGAATAAGGTTAGTGGTGATTTGTTGTTATTGTTGTTGTTATCGGGTGAGGGTTTTACTGCTCTTTGGTGAAACTGTTTTCTAGCTTGCTGATTTCGGTTCCTAAGGTCTGTGGGCTTGTCTGCAATCTTCAGTGTTATCTCCTGGAGCAAAGGTCTACGTATGGGGAGATGATGGACATGGGCCAGGTAAGAGTGTCCCTGGGCGAGCTCAGGGCTGAGGAGTGCACAAAGTCTCCTCTTTGGATACACTTGACCTGGGTCGCTATTTCAAACCCTTGTAAGAACCTTTCCCATCAATCTTGTCTTTCTGTTCCTGAGAACTGCTTTGTTTGGATTAGCCTCTTTTGGGAATCAGAAAATGGTGGCCTTAGCTTTGGTCAGGTGCTCACAGGGAACATGGTGGTCAGTGCCTGTGAGGATTGAGTCATCGGAAGCTGCCCTTCTGCTAGGGGCGAGCACCTGATTGCTAACTGTGCCTTCACGTACACGCTTCTTTCTCTTGTTGGCCCACGTTTGCCAGGCATAAACGAATCACTGTGGCTCTTGCGGGGAGCTTTTGATAGAAACAAGACTGTTGATTTGAAAGGTAGCTTAATAAAAACAGGGAAGAAAAACTCTCATAAGGAGACCATCCTTTTGGTCTACTCCATCTTCAGAGTGTTTTGTTTATTGTCTGTACTTTGAGGAGTCACAAATATTTTAAATGCGTTAAATATTTAAGGCCCAAATAGTTGCTTAAACCAACTCTAATAAGTATCTGTGTGCATATTTGTCAAAGTGGGTCTTCCTCAGTTGAAGCCTGTATAGCTCTTCTCGCAGAGGGACTATACTTGCTGTCAACAGTCACAGTTTGCTAAGTGCCTGAAGCTGAATTCCTTTCATTTCTCTTTTCTGCTTCTCTCCCCTTCTTTGATCTTCTCCTGGGAAACTCTAAAAAGTAATTGACTAAAATAAACATCCTTGGGGTTGGGGATTTAACTCAGCGGTAGAGCGCTTGCTAAGCAGGCACAGGGCCCTGAGTTCCATCCCCAGCACCCCCCCAAGAAAACAAACAAAACAACAACAGAAAAGCATCCTTTTATTATGAGTGCCCCTCATTCTCTAAGTAGTCCAACCTACCCTAAGAGCCACCTTAGTTTTAAGACAATAGAAGACTTTTTTCCCAAAAGAAGAATTTGAATGATTTACAGTCTTTAAATTATAGTTTACCATTGAAAGATAATATGTATAAGGACAATACATAGTTTTATACAAGACCAAGGTTAAATTCCTTCAAAGTTCTTAAATTTTCTACATCATTTTTATGAGTTAAATAGATCATCACTCTTTTCAGAATTTGTTGAACATTTATATACACACTCACCTACATACACGTAATTACATTCCATGAGATAAAAAGGTAATAGAAGATTTTGAAAGGATTTTTTTGTGAAATTTTAAAATGTTACATGTCAGAAGGATTCATTATGTTAGCAGAAATTGTAATTTCTCAGTCCTTAACTAACTGTAAGACCTTAGAAAAGTGATTAATTAATTAATAAACCTTGATACTTAGACAATTTATGAGAAACAAATACAAATTAATGATAGTTGGTAAGCATAATTTTAACTTGTTCTCATTTCTCAGAATGGCAAGAGATTAATGAGATTGCAAATACTTTTGGATGGTATCATATATATGTTTATTTTTGCCACCCCATATTTGTTAAAATGATATGAAATTAGCGCTCATAAAGAGAAGAAATTTCTAAATAGTTCTCTTTCTCCTCAAGGATTCTCTTATGTGTAGAGAAAAGAAAGTTTCTTTGATTAAGTATTATAATATGCAAAGCTAATTATAGTAGACACTATAATTACACTAAAATATGAATATATGTAACAAGATAATGGATTTGATTTTTGGTGTGCTTAGTTTAAAAATTATTATAGTTAGAGGCTTTCACCTCTGAAACCCCCTACCACCTCATGGTAGCTGTCCATCTTCTTTCTCTCTCATTTTTTTCCCACAAATAAACTGTCTTTTGTTACAAAAAAATTATTACAGTTAATTAAAGCGGTAACATCCATATGATATACATAACCAAACATTATAATAAATTATATGTTGAAGCTACAGTTAAAAGTTTAAAATTTATTATGTATATATTTATGTATCCGTATTTGTATATCCATAAATATATTTTCTATGTATATATTTATAGATCCATGTGTTATACATATGATTGTATATTTATTCCATGTGTCTATGTATATATAAAAACATACCGCAAATTCATATACTGCATATTATTGCATGAATAATGTATAAAAAGACTAAAATTAAAACTTGGGTTTTGGTCTATAAAATGATTAAATAATTCTATACCCCACAAAAGCAGAAGTTCCTGACCAACATATTCCATAAGTCTCTTTTTGACATACTCTTACATCGCTTTGGAGAAGATCCTTAATTTTGAAAAAAATTAGTATGATTTTTTAAGTGATTCCTAATAATGACTGTTATTTTGAAGTGCTCTTTTTCTTTTCTTTTTTTCTTTTTCAATTTGCCTGTAAATGGTTTTTGGCTTTAGATATTTGTGACATATCTTATCTTCTCTAATAACTATTTTTGATTTTGCCTTACCATAATTCAGATCTCAAATTCGGAATAATAAAACTGATAAGATGCCTTTTATGCCTAAATTGTCTTTAAGTACTAGAAAGATCTTCCCCTTCATTTTAAGAAGGAAGGATAATAGGTCTGCATAGAATGCTTCAATTTTTAATGAATTCAAAACTGTTAGAAGAACTCTTTTGTTTTCCAAAACTGATAACTAGAAACCGAGTTCATTAGCTAGGTTAATTTTACATAATGTAATAATACTTAATTATTATTTTGAGGTTAATTATACACAAGCTTAATAGTGTTTAATTATGTAGATGCTCAGAAAGTATATTTTGAATGAATGAATAATAGACAACATACTTTTTCTGACTTAAAACCTATTTTTATCCCTGTTGCAGAGCTGGGTAGAGAATGGAGAGATCAGCCTACTGACTTGATAGGCAGCCAATTTGGGGTGCTTTGGGGCGCAAACTTGGGGCAGCAGGAAACACCCGCGCTCTTTCCTGGGAGTCTGACTCACAGCGGGTTGGCCGTCTGGCTAGAAACTGGACGGCGTGAGGAATGCGAGCAACAGCCGTGTGTCTTTCTGCTGTGTTTAAGCCAGGACTTTTCTTGTCCCGACATCTAGGCTCCCTTTGCGTTTCTTTTCTTCTCTCTGTTTTCTTCTTTTTTAAAAAGAGTAGAGCAGGAACAAGAAATCCTCTTCCATCCCACAGCTACAGTTTTTACTTTTGGGTGAATCACTCAACGTTATTTTGGGAGACTGAATCCTGAAGGCTAATAAAGCGTTTCTGAGACCAGCCACAGGCCAATTCCCAACCCATTTCCTTGTTCATCCTCAATTTGTTGAGTAGCTCTAACCGCTTACTTCACCCAGTTCTTTACATTTATTACTTTAATTTGATGACAAGCTCCCCAAACCTGTGATGTAGCCAGACCCCAGAAGTCATCATATTAATCAGGCACTGAATTTGCAAGTCAAAGTAAGTGTCTCCTAACTTTAACACTATAACTCACCCACACATTACACTGCCATCAATGTCACAAAGAAAACCACCACGTTAAAGATAGGTTTGTGTTTGTGTGAGCGTGCACACACCCGGCGTGTGTACGTACGTAGGGACATACATGTTGAGAGGCTAATGAAGAGTTATAAAAAAGTAAGGCATTAGAAGAATTAATTCAAGTTCAATTAGCAGATTTGGGTCATTTCTTCTTAAATATTTTTTTCCTGTTTCTTATTTTTTTTTTTCTATTTGGGTGCTGGGGATCGAACTCAGGGCCTTGTGCTTGCGAGGCAAGCACTCTACCACTTGAGCTAAATCCCCAGCCCCTCATTTCTTCTTAAATATTTTTGTCAATCATAGTGGCTACACAACTGTTCTCTTTCAGAAAATCTCTACTCACACCATAGTTTCACACTGGGAGAAATTTTACTCTCATATGCAAATAAAAAAGAGAAGTTTGCCAGAGGAGAAGAATCAGGCAGTTACAGCCATCTGCCTCTGGTTAGACGGCCCAACATGTCCCCAGCTGCCACGGGTCTCATAGTAACTACACTGGGGACTGCAGGGTAGTGTATGCGAAGTGGCTGAGACTAGATGTTGGGGTGGAGGGGGAGGAAGGAAAGCAGCTAGCATGCTTCCTCTGGTCCTGCCTTTTGGGGCTTGGTCTCGGGGAGGTGGCCAGGGTGTCTGTAGCACCCTTTGCTTCACTAGCCGGCTCACCATTAAAGATGAGTCTCCGCATCTCTTCTAGTGAAGGGCTCCATCAAAGGCAAAGTAATGCCATGACTAACCAGAGCGCCATGACTATTGTCTTCTCCCTTATACACTCCATTTCTCTTTTGTTTTTTGGGACCAGTTTTGTGTGCGTGTGTGTGTGTACATGCGTGTGTGACCTAAGCTGTGCCGGTGGCTCCAACATGTTCTAAACTATAACTCTAGCACCCACATTTATCACTGTAATAATTTTTGGGGGAGTGCTGGGGATCTAACTCAGGGCCCTGTGCTTATTAGGCAAGCGCTTTACCATTGAGCTAAATCCCCAGCCCACCGTAATCACTTTTAAACAGAGGCACGTTTTCTTTGATTCAACCCATCAGTTTTAACATACCCTGGACTTCAGATAAAATGTAGAACTTGTAGAAGTTTCTGTGTCTACATCGCGTTCATAATGTTATAAATATATAAATTGGTTTAAAAATAAAAACTCTAGCACTTTTCTCCTAATTATCTGTTATAGTTTATATCTGGATTCTTCACCCCCCCAAAAAAAACCCCCAAAAAACCCCTCCTGCACTCAGAGGTGGGGCTTGTGGCAGGTGATTGTGCTATGGGGGTGCTATAGCTGGTTGGTGTTAGGAGGTGGAGTCTGGTCAGAAAAGGCAGGTCAGTGGGGATGTGGTCTGGAAGGGTGTCTGTCCTGCCCCAGCTCTACCCTTGGTTGCTCTCTGCTTCCTGGCTGCCATGAGGTGAGCAGCTGTCCTCCACCAGGCCCTTCCACTGTTCCTCCCTGCCACAGAGCCCTCAGACTAGGGACCACTACAACTATGCACCAAAATAAATCTCTCCTCTGAGTTGTGGGTGTTGGGTATTGTGTCCCAGCAATGTGGAGAGTGACTGAGACATCGTCTAATTGGATATTCTTTCCTCTGTGCTTCTGGGCAACTCTCTTACCTGTGGAATTTGGAAAACTTTTTCATGAAAAAATTTTTTTCTAAGAAAATGACTTTGCTTCAAGTTTCCTAGTTTGAGCGGTGTCAATCTGGAATAAGGACTTGTTTTATTTTCTTCTGGGGCTAAAGTATGGAATAGTAATGTGGCTACTGTTGGTATGTACTTCACCGTCCAGGCACCATCCCATGGGAGAAAGTAAAATGAAACGAAGTTAACCACAGCTGCTTCAGAGATGTCTAGAGTGCCCTCTCCTTTCCTTCCTTCCTTTTTTCCTTCCTTCCTTCCTTCCTTCCTTCATTTCCTTCTTTCCACTTTCTTCCCTCTCTTCCCATCCCCTTTTCCTCCCCTCTGTTCTTCCCTTCTCTTCTCCTTTCCCTTTTCCTTTCCCTACTCTTCCCTTCCTTCTCTCTTCCTCTCTTCTTGGGCTTTGGATCCTCTACCTAAACTCAAAGCTATTTACATACTTCTTTAAAATTATTTTTATATTGACAAGTAAAATTATATATGGTGCAAAACATAGTGTTTTGATGTATGTATGCATTGTGGAATGGCTAAATCAAGCTACCTAATATATGCATTATGTCACACACATCCATCAGTCACATAGTTCTTTTATGACTGTTAACCCCACACTGATAGCATTGGGTGGGATTAGGTACGGCCTCTTAATATCCAGTTACAGCTCTTTGCATACTGTGGAGATCTCTGAAAACAGGAGTCTCAAATCCTCATCTCTGTAGAACTTGGCACCATTCGAATACTTAA
>PVJO010022777.1:0-27423 GCA_004026905.1 Hystrix cristata | reverse complement strand
GATAGCAGCTTGACTTGATAGAAGTAACTAGACTGCATGATATTTGAAGATATTTGGGGTTTCAATTTTAGAACCTGAAAGACCAGGAAACTGGATGGTATTCACTGCTCTGCATAAATGTATACGGTACTGCTGAGAAAATAAGTAGGTAATGGCCATGACAATTAGTTGAATTTAGAAACAGGCGTATTTTTGCTAACTTTTACATGCCTGAGCATGAACACACACACACACACACACACACATACACACACACACACACACACACACATTCATAGATGGATACTAAGAAACCCAGGGAAGAATCTTTGTGCTGTGTTATTTGAAGAACAATTTTCCATTTCTTCCAATTTCAAACCTTGGGAGTTTTTACCTCTGTAAGTATACCTTAAGAAAAGCATTATTACTGATTAATTTTGAAAAAATAAGATGAATAAAAATTACTTCTCAACAAGATTAGAAAGACTCAGAATTTTAACCTTAGATAACACATAGAAAAGCATGTAAATGTCTGGGGATAATATCGATTTTTGACAGAAGATTTCCTTGTACTTATTTTGCAAGACATGGACTTGAAATTAAGGCCTACCTATTTTGAAAGATTAGTGTTTAGTAAAAAAATCATTGGAATTTCTCCTCTTAACAAGAGGATAAAACAGAAACAGCATCGGGTCCTCTCCGTGTGTGTGTGTGTGTGTGTGTGTGTGTGTGTGTGTGTGTGTGTAGCTCAGCCTCATTACTAAGATTAAAGAGATGCAGAAGTCTTCCAATAAGATCTAATCAATTCAGTCACTAGTCTCATATTCCAGAAAATGATTCTGAATATCTCTTCTTCCTCAGTCTGGTAACTAGAAAGAAGTTTGCTTTCAAATGGCAGATCCAAACACACACTGCCAAGAGCACGCAACAGTAGTTTAGACCATGTCACACGATGTTCATCCTTCTGAATTTATCGGAGGGTATTATTTCTTTCCCATTGACATCATGTGGGAAAGGCCTGGAGTACAAGAAGCTGTGGGTAAAACCAAAGCAGCTTATGCAAGATGTGAAAGTCCAATTGGCCTCAAGAGGCGAGAGCTCTCCTTCTGTTACTCCCCCTCTGCCATTCTGCCCCTTTGATTTAACGAAAGTCCACTATGTCTAGATGCTCTGGGGAGACTCAGTGAGGTTTTTTTTTTTTGTGGTTTTTTTTTTTTTTTTTTTTTTTTTTTTTTTTTTTTTTTTTTTTTTTTTTTTTTTTTTTTTTTTTTTTTTTTTTGTGGTGCCGGGGATTCAGTGAGTTTTGATGGGAGATTCTTGGCGCACAGCCAAGACAATCACAGGGAATCATTTGCCCACACTGAGAAACTGTCACTTTTAATATCATAAGATTCCAGTTAGACATAGCATCTGCCTACCAGACTTTAGATGACTTTGGATTACTAAGGGTCCAGGTGGAGGCACTGATTTTTCTAGGTCCTTTGCAGCATTCTATTCTGATATGTTTGTAGTCGAAGGTAACAAATCTTGAGAAAGGAATAAAGTTCTCTGGCAATTTATCTTACAAGTCTTCAGCTCCTTCTGCTGTACCCTCTCTAGTTATCTCTCTGTACAAACTAGATCTTTCAAGGTTTAATTTTTGACAATAAATGAAAGAAAACATGGATTACATGTGGTTTAGAGTTTTATTCAGGCCTAAGTGACCTACTTAGAACTGGGTCACTCTGTAATTGATGGGGACGAGGGAAATTAACATTTTTGTTTACTTTTTCTGGTGCTTTGATGTATATTTTCACCAAATTAATATTGTTGAAAACTGCCCCAAGCTGGTATAGAAACACATATTTCTAAACCGTGTGTAATAGTTTAGTCTGTATTAATGATATGCTCAAATTAGCACATCTCCAGCTAGCATGGAAGAAATAAACCAAGAAAATTGTGATCAGCAAGCCATGTTCTTAAGTATGTCCTCTCTTCTTAAGTGTGTGTGCAAGCAGAGAGTATAGCATAAGGAGCGATTTGTAGGGTTTCTATTTCTTGCCCTACTATCAAGATATATAAATAGTTAGCTGTCCTTTTAAGTTTTATTTCTCACTACTAGGAGTTCTGGCTATAGTTGACAGTGTAGTGTAATTACAAAGAATTGAAGTATGCTACCTGTAAATCATTCCACGTATTTAGAAATCATTCATATAAAAAGGAACCATTTTTGTAGCAAAGTTCCTACAAATGTACTCGAAGAATAGTTGCTCACATCTCTATTCAGATCACTTCGTGCAAGCCTTTCAGCTGCTGATGACAAACTCCCATGTATTTTTCCTCCTAAGGAAGCATATATTTTGTTTGAAAATCTCGGTGAGGAATTGTCACCGAATATTACACAATGGCAGAGTCAAAGACTAGATGATATTCTGGGTCCTTGACAAGAAATAATCGCTAGCAAAGTTGTGCAGTGCAAAACTGTTTACGTTCCTATTTTCAATGTTATCACATGTTTACATTCCTGCTCTTTGGAGGATCCTCATGTAAAGCAACACAATTATTATAAAACCACAATGTTCATCACAGTTGAAAGAATAAACAGAAGATGAAAGAAAAAAAAAAGGGGGGGATTTTATACCATGAAATAAAAACAGAAAAAAAAAGCATTCAGTAAAACATCTGTTGTAAGTAAAGTAAAACTTACTTTCTATGTACCTTGATAAAACTTCAGGTTTAAAAACGTAGACATTGATTTTTTGCCTTCTTTTCTTCTAACTTATGATTTTGTATATTTGGAAAAGACAGGATAGAACAGCTAACTGTGAAAAGAACCAGAACATTTCTCAGAGCATTCCATTTGTTAAAAAAAAAAAAAAAAATCTTATATGAGATGCATTCCATTTCCACCATTGCAATCCCATTGGGTTTGATTCAAAAGCAGCATTTGATAAAAATTGTAATGCACGAAGCACAAGGTTTAATTGGGATGCGAATCCAGGGAGAAGCAATAGGGAATGGGGAAGAGAGACAGGGAAATCAAGAAGGCCAATAGGGAAGTGGTTAATTAGTAGCTTACTGCAATGGGTGAGGAGACTTGTATCCTGTGCAGGGAGGCAGCTGGAAGATGTCTTTGTCAAGATTCTGGGAAGCATAGGTCTGTACCCCCTAATTCAAAAGTGACTTTGATTGAATGCTTTCACCAGTGGTGATAATATTGGTTATGTTTGTCCTTCCCCCTTTGCCCTTAAAAACCAAAAGGAAATGTATTTGAGTTTTAGTATAAGGTTTTCAATTCTCTTTTCCTTAGGACCTTTATAATTATAAATTTACGTCCACTTGAAATCTTATTTCTAGAAAATTCCATCTAATCCATTATAGTTTCTATTCAAATTCATGGTATTTTGTTTCCCCAAATACTATATTAGGAAACAGAGATGGATGTGTATGAGTCATAGATTAAATTTTAAAATAAATGTACCAAAACAAAAGATGGCAAAAGAAATACAAAACAGGAATGAGTAATAGAAAAGAAAAAAAAAATTATTAGGGAAAAGTAATCCATAATGGGTTTTGTAAAATGTTTATTTTATTAAAAAATCATTCCATGGCTAAAATATATCATTAAATGATCACAATAACAATATTTAATTTTGAATTATTTGTATTAATTTTAAATAATGACACTATTGAAGTGAATCATCCATGGCAAAAGGTGCACATACAACAAATCGTATAGCTGTGTGCATTTCGAGGAAATTAAGAAATACAAGGTGAAGAACATTGGGGTCAAGAGGAAGAACATTAATGTTAGCAGACATACTTACTGCATTCCATTCCAGCCACTAATCTGTTTCTAAAAACAGATTACTCTTGCACGTTTTTGAAATTCTTGTAAACAAATGCACATGTATCTTTTGCAGCTTAATTTGTCAATAACAATTTTTCTAATGTTCATTCACATTATTGTATACTAATATAACTCACTCATTGTCATTTTTAGTATTTCATTTCACAAATATATCAATTCTTTTAGCCATTTAGTTATAGAAGACTGAGAATGTTACTTGTTTATAACTCTGGTTTTACACTTCTGAGTAGTGCTCCCTCAGACATGTAATGAATGTATCTTAGAGACCATACACATTTCTCTTTGTGTGGAGAATACACCTAGAAGTAAAATTGATAATTTTGATTTATGTAGATGCTATTAAACAGCTTTCCAAATTGGTAACAATTTTATTCCCACTGGCAGTGGGTGAGGATTCCAATTGCTCAATAATTTAGCTCTCAATTAGCATTGTCAGTATTTTTCATTTTAAAGTTTCTGGTAAGTATTTGGTGGCATTGCACACCTAAGGATTAATGGAATTGAGCATTATGTTATAAATATTTACTGTTTTTTTAGATATTAATTTTTCCAAAATGACCATTTAAGGATTCTATTTTAATTTAATTTTTTTAATCCTTGTTTGAAACTAGCCACATACTAAAACCAGACTACAAAACTGTGAGGCCAGCATCAGTATTACTCTTACTTCTTTAAAAGCACTAAAACCAGCATACAGATCCGATGGGAAAGAAAACTGGATGGTTGTCTATTTTTGTTTTAAAGACTATATCATATATCACAGGTAATTTCCTTTATGTATATTACATACACATTTTTTTCAGATATATTACTAATAAAATTCTAGAAAATGACATTTCCAAAATAATGACCTATAATATCTTAAAGTTTTAATTTTTAGCATGCAAATACAAAATTAATTAAAAGTAAATACAAATTTTATGCAATGAATTCCAATACACTACCAACCACAATTAAACATTTTTCAATAAATTGGAAATAAAAGATTTTCATGGATTATTGCCTTACTACTCGAAAATATGTTTTCTACTAAATTCTTTTCCATATTCAGTCAGCCCTAATCAACATCTCAGTAGATGCTGATTGTAAAATTCAACAGTTTATAAATTTTAGATGGAAATGCAGGCACCAGCAACAATTCAAAAAGAATGTTAAAGAAGAAGGAAAATTAGACTAGGGGATATAGAATATCACCCGGTGGGATTTGTTAAATATCAAGTGTAATTACAAGGACGTTTTCACAGCAACAGTCTCCGGACACTCTAACAAGGACAAACCGATCGAAAAAGAAACGAATAAGACAAGAAATAAGTGTTCGAACACAAGCCCAAACATATCTTGACAAATGTCTAAGATTCGTAGCCTTGATATATAAAAGTTATCAAAAGAGAAAGGTAGTTACCAGAAGACATCAGATTTATTAACGACATTCACAATTAGAGAAAACTGGAAATAATGCAACAATTATACCATATTCTGTGGTATAATACTGTACAGTGATAGCATCATCCTAAGTAACATGTAAAATCATGAGGCAAAAAAACAGCCTGACACAGAAATGTAAATACTACATTGATTTCATTTACCAGACAAAGCTACCTTCTGACAATAGGTGTTAGGCTAGTAGTTACAACGTCAGGGTTCTGTATTAATTCAAGAGAGTGATTAAAATTTGAAGAGATAATAAATGAAAGGAGATTCTTGTTATTTAAATATGCTGTTTCTAAACAGAAGTACTATCTACACACCAGAAAATTCATTTTCAAAAATTTTTATTCCAAAACAAAGTTTCTGGAAGATAATATAGAAGATTATCATCATAAACTTAAATGAACAATATTTCCTTTCCAAAATGGTTCTCAAAGCACTAATTTAAAGGAAAATAAAATCTATTGATATGTTTAAGTAGTTGAAATTAATGGGTTTTATCATACATACTCATTATGAGGGCAATAGTAACCAGCTATCCATGAGAAAATATATCTAACACATGTGTAAGATACATATTTCTTGATATATAATAATCAAAAAATGTCAGACCAATCAAAAATAGTCCAAAGACTTGAATAAATATCTCACAAAAAGCATATGCAAAATGCTAACAAATATATAACAGTTACTCAAATATTTTGAAATGCAAATGAAATTATACTGACATATCCTACAAAATAATTGAAAGCTTAAAATGCTGTCAAAATCTAACTGAAAAATACTAAGTTGTATAAAAGTGTGCATCAATGGGCACTCTGTGTCCTCCCAATAAATTGCTGTAGTCATCATGAAAATTCAATATTTACTAGTATCTCACATGAAGAACCTTTCTGATGCTCTATTGTACCTGTTGTATTTTCTATTAATGGCTAATGAGACTGAGCTAAAAAGAGGTCAATCTAGTTAAAAACATAGCAATGGAAAATTAGGTGGGGAATGAAGAAAAGTAGACTCAAAAAATAAACAGAGCTCAAGTGACCAAAGAAGCAAACACAAACAAAGATGTTCAGAGTTTTTGGTCCCCTTTTGAGAGAGGAACAGGCAAAAGTGCAATTACGAGATTCTCTCTGAACTAGAAATCTCAATATCTTGTTTTAATTGCAACAAAGTACTGTAAGTTGTAGTCTACATAATACATGGTCATTAATAATTTGTCATGACTTACATTGTCAATAAATAATTAACAAAAAAGATATTTTACCATTTGTACTCTGAAATTTTTTCCACTAATTAGAAATATCTACAGATATTTATCTTGTATTTTTATTTTCCAAATTATGCCAACGTAGCCTTTTGACCTTGGGTTGTAATTTGGCATTAATTAAAATTCCTGTGTTCTACTTGGTATTTATTTATCTTTGATTTCTTTAAAAATCAGAACAAACATTATTCATAAACCTACCACAATGAATATTTGATTCTTTGGTTTACATTAATGATTCTTATGACTTGTTCAAGTCAGTTTCTACAACTCTGTTGGTCTGCAACTCTGACTTTGTCTAAACATAACCCATTTTGGGGGGAGCAGGACATTGATAAGAATACCGTGTAGGTCATGTGTGTACGTTTTTTGGTCTTGTATCAGAAAGTAACTAATGTGAGCTTTTCTGAGTATTGGTGTTTGCAAGTTGCATTCGTTGAATATGTTGGTACTGTCACATCTATTATAATGGTTCTTTACATCTTTTTAAATTAGCATGTTGTCCATACAGCGATGCTTTGAAATTACTGCAGATAGTGTTCCTACAGTGTATGTAACTTCTGAACACTCCTCAGAATGTAACATTGTAAGGGACAAAGTATCTTTTTGCTATCACTACATCCACAAAAGTGAAATCACTTCTCTTCTTTCCGACTGCCACATTTCCACTTCATAATACATAATGCGTGGCAAGTCCTCTTCTTTGAAGTTTGCTTGGTTTCTTTATTGCTAGTATGTGGTCCTGTGGCTAACTCAAGACTGCCTCTAACTCCAAATCGAAGACTCTCCATCTTTCTATTACTTTGTTGTTATGTGATTTTTACTTCCAATGAAACTCTTCGTGATGAATGGAAACTCTGTCAGCTTGATTTAATTTTTCATTCTGGGATCCCCAGCTTCTAGCTATGTAGTCCTTAAAATACGCTCATTATGCACTTAGGGACTCAATGAATAAATAAATAAATGCATAGTTGATGTGCATTGTATTGTGCTTGTATTGGCACCTGTTATGGATTATAGTCTGTAGTTTACTAAAAAAATTTAGAAGTCTATATTCTGCTGACTTTGTAGCAGGATAATGTTTGATAATTTTTGTATGAAGACTTCTTTACCAAAAAAAAAAAAAATCAGCTCTTGCCTATAATACAACAGGATTCAATTTAATGATCATGCACAACTGAATAAAGTTCATGCATGTACGATTAACATGTAATATAAACACTTAGTTAAATTAATGACTTAATTAAAAACTCATTATAATTTGTTTTTAAAGAGTATAAATACTTCATACAAGTACGTAAATATATGGCTTATTTTGAAACAAAGATACATAATAAAATTATGTAAAATTGTGTCTGTTATCATATAACAAAACCAAAATAACCATGTACACACAACTGTACGTCCACACACAAGAAATCAGAAGAGGAGGTAAATAACAGTCATGATTTAGTAAATAATATGATACTACTTAATCCATAAAATATTTTTCTATTTGTATCTTTTTGTTCTCAAACATTGTCTTCTTAATGAACTTCAAAACATTTTATTTTGACACGTTAATTGTATTTAAATATTCATTGTCATTACCTATTATTATTAACTTAAGTTTTTCCAGTTTTTCACCTTTATTATCCATATAGTTATTTCTAATTTTCCATCAGATGTGGTATGCTATGGAAAACCATAAATTCACTAAATTACACTAAATGATAGATGATCTAAATATAGTGTTGGTAATTTAGTAATCTGCAAAAATTAAACACTGTATTTTCACAAAAGCTTCTATTTTCTCTTTCATTGTTAATATGGTGAAATACTATTTTTATGTAGTTATAGCTACAAATTCCAACATCTGTGCCATTGGTATAAAAATGTTCAAACTTATAAGTTCAAAGCAATAAGGTAGAAAATGTTAAAGTCACTTCTCAGCGATAAATTTGATAATTATTTACTGAATTTAAATAAATTGTAAAATATTCTGCCATCAGCCTCCCTAAATTTAGTTCCTAATTTCCAAGGTAGAAACATTACCCTTGAGCAATAAAATGAACCACTAGGTGGTAGTATATCCTTTTGTATTTTACAAAATATAACCAAGTTCACTTCATTCTTTTAAACAATTGTATAGAATGATAGACTATATTTGCAAAAGCAAGTTTAGAACCTCTTTATTTTTACATTATTACAATTTTGGATTTGGGGTTTTTCTACAGGATGTCTCTCAAAATTCTCTTACAGAGAAAATATGAAAGTATAATGATTTTTAATGTTTAGTATTTCATTTTTTACATCATGTAGAATAACATATGTCTTAATTTACCAAAAAAATGAAATTTTTATCATAAGATACTCTAATATTTTTACTTTAGCCCAGCCCATATTTGAGCTACTTAACTTTTATCTTTCATGAGAGTATCATGTATAATTGATTGAATGATACTGGTCTGTGTATCAGGAAGGATTTGTTCTATCTGGTTTCTCAGTCTCTCACTCCACTTTGGTCATTTTCTGAAATTATGTATTCTATGTATTCTATTTATTTACTTTTTTATTCATTACTAAATTCTTAAAACTGAAATACTTTTTTTTTTTTTACCTTTAGATGACCTACTTGGTTATTTTTTATATTCCCCATTTCTTTTCCTCACATTTATATTTTATTTTAAATATTATGTATGTATATGTGATATACAAATAATAACTTTTAGTATGTTTGTCCATTGATTTCATCATCATTTCAGTTTATGTCTCGATTCAGTTTTCTTTTATTTTTTGTCATATATTTGCGCTTGATTATTTCTTTTACTTATCAGCTATTAGTAGTTCTATAGGATTTAATATATTTTACTGCATTAATCAAAGAGTATTTAAATTTGTTCTGAAAGTTAAATATATTTATTTTTAAGTGCTTTTAGGATTGGGCTAAAGTAGTTTTTGTTGATGCTTTAGTTTTGTTTTGTTTTTTATTTGTTTTTGTGGTAGTGGGACTTAAAACCAATATCTTTGCTCAGACTTCCAATTCTCCTGCTTCAGGCTCCCACAATATTGAAATTACACATGTAAGCTATCTTGTCTGATCTATAGTAGTTTTTGTTTTGTTTTGTTTTGTTTTTTGCTTTTTGTTTCAGGTAGGACTAATTAACCACACTTCTAATAATCTCTCAGTACCGAATGCTTTTGCTTGAGCTCTTGGAAATTATTAACTTGCATCACTCTGAGGACCGATCCTTCCTGAGAAGACACTCTGGAGACCTCATCACGGCTGAATCTACGCATGATAAAATGAAGTTCAGTTTAAAACTTCTATGGGTTCTGGAATTCTTTCTCTTTATAGCATCTCATCCAAAGAATCTTACTCATTCTTATAGTTAATTGTGATTTTATTTACTTTTAATTTTTAAATTTTCTGTTAATACATGCTCGAGGTAAATGAACGATTGCAGGATTACATTCATCGTGGAGAGCTGGTACATCTACATCACATATCTTAGCTCTTTTTAGTCCTCTTCTTGTCTCTTCCCTCCATCTTTTAGTCCTTTTCCCATTTACAAAAGATCTAATTTCCTGTTTCCTATGAAATTATTTAAAATCCCAACATGTATCTGTTTCTTTTGAGGCATCAGGAGGGTACTGGGTAGTTCCTTTTGTCTAATGCATTTCTGATATTTTATATCACACAGTGAACATCTTGGTCCCTAGTAATTTGTTAGGCAGGGCTGAAACGAGGATCTTCTTACTGAACTACATACCCAGTCCTATTTTTTTAAGACAGAGTCTCACTAAATTGCACAGGCTGGACTCGAACTTGCAAACCTCTTGCTACAGCTTCCCAGAGTGCTGGGATTAGACTTCACGGGCGGCCAAATCATACCTGTGTTAGCCATTTGAACCAGTCAAACAACAATGTCAGGCCTGTTTTGGTTTTGTTCCTTTCTGAATTACAAATCATATATTTCCTGTGGTCCACGAGTCTGACTTATTGCTGCGATCACAGTTCTCTGAAATCAGTGTCAAAAATGAATGTTTCTTGTATTGTTGTCTATTTTTTAGATGTTCATTTGCGAATGGGTAATTTAAGGCCATTTTACTCTTGTATAAAACCAGTGAGGGAAGTAATGTTTCATGAATATTTTTATTTTCCTCACAGTCTGATCTTCCTAAGTGGAAATCATGTGCAACCAGAGTTAAAGGATACCTAACTTAGAAGTTAACAATTACGTATGTCTCATTAGAGGTTTATAATTATATCATTCTTGAGCTCATCGTTTGTATTCCAAATGGCAATGCCCTGAGAGATCTTCACCATTTGTCTTTAGAAGATATTTGTTTATTTTACAAACATAAAATCTCATTCACTTTCCTGAGTGGTGGGGGCAATATACATACTAGTAAACTGACCTATATAAACTGTAAAACTCAGGATTTCAGTGTTTATCCTCCTTGACATGAAACCCTACATAGTATGTGCAAATTCCATATGGTACATGCATATATGATTCATAGTTTCACTGTGGTACTGAGCGGGGAAACTGGTGCATGTGGAACTGACACAAAAATTCTATGCAAAAAAAAAATTCTGCCTGTTTTTGATCTAGAAATCTCATGTTTACTGTCCAGATAATTATTTAATAAAGTATTGAAAAACTTATCAAGCAAACAACAAGGTAATGTTTTACATTATAATGCTAGAATGATCTCCACATCATAAATTTAATTCAGGTAAAATAAGAATGTTTTATGTAGAGATTAAAGTTAAAGGTCAAAGTTAGACCAAAGTTTTTGTACTATGTTTCAAGGGATCAGTTGCTACAATTTAAAAATAGCTATCCCTAAACTCTATCAACTGGGAATTTGCTTCCTTATTTTCAGGCTGGCTCAATAGTTCTTTTAAAATAAAATTTTATTAACATTTACAATCCTATTTTTTGACAAACTAATGATCTGCTTGAGGGGTATTTATAAACAAGTCACCAGTAAGTTTAACGTGAAAGAATGTTTAAATTATTTAAGAACAAGCATTGTTTTCAAAATAAGCATTGTTTTCATTGTAAACATTGTTTTAATTATATCGAGTAGCTATAACTAACATACCAACTCACTTTAGAATGATGACACGTCTAAGAAATATTCCCCAAAATTAGTGCTATAGAAAGCACTTTGCTTCATAGCAGGGCTGTAGTTAATAAAGTTGCTAAAAGCTAAGAGGCAAATTTCCAATCTTGAGTTTTTCATCCACATATATATTGTACTTAAAACCTTAATTAATTAGAAGCCTTTCATATATAAATAAGAGTTATTTTCCCAACATTTTGTCTGCCAAAAATATTATTTTGAAGATGAAATTATGATGAGCTCTCTCCCAATAATATTATTATTTTTATTTATGTTTTAGTACTGGAGATTGAATGGCCTTCACACTGAACTAAAACCCCAGTTATTTTTTAATTTGTTATTTTGAGGCAGGGTCCAGCTAAACTGCTCTATTGCTCAGACTGGGCTTGGACTTCGGCTGCTTCTGCCTCAGCCTCCCAAAATGTTGTGATTGGAGGGATGGACCACCATGTGTAGTGCAAATTTATGTTTAGAATCTTAGATATTTGGAAAATAAGCATCTTTCTATTTTTTATATTATCAACATGCTTTTTTTTTTTTATTCTGGAAGTTAGTTTCTAAAACTTAATAATCAATTAAGTCTATACCAAGGTAAAATCACACACCTAATCCTGTGACCTGCCAAATACTGAAACCGTGGTGCACATGGACACCTTGACCCCGGATGATCCTGCATCTCTTTCTTCTGCTGGAGTCTCACATAATACACACTCAAGAAGTGACTATAATCCATTTGCTTATTGAAGGAGGAACAACCCTGAGATTTGCCATTTGTCAAACAGTAGAACAGTCTTAAATTTCTTGTGTTATCCACATAAACGGTTTCCCTAAAATCTGTCCTCTCTCAATGGCAGTGAATAAACACACCAGCCCTTGTCAGGCAGCCTGATCTCAGAGGGTGAAACAGCTTCAGTGTTTCTCCAGGAAAGTCACTGGCTCTCAGAAGAGCCTGTCACTTGACACCTCACCAATTCTCTTTCCCAAGTCCCTAACTTTTCATTGTCTAATAGTTTACCTTCCATCACTGACAGTCTTCTTATAGCCTTCATTCATTTAAAGCCTTCTCAAGCTCTTCAGTACTTGTTTTTCAAAGGCATCCGATCACCCTCCCTAAGACCTCATTCTTTTTCCTTCATGATTTGTCTTATTGCCAAAAGTGCTGATGCTGTTAGAAATTCATGGTCAAATACACAGGAAGCAGTATAAGAATTTGGCTTATGTTCTTTGTCAATACTGAGAAATATTTTTAGACAAATCTGTTAGAAATTCTACCTCTCCGAAAACACAAAGGAAAACAAAAGCTGAATTTCAGAATTTAATAATGGAGTAAGGTTTATGATTGGCAATTTATTTAATAGGACTTTATTTCATTTATTTTTGTTTGGCAAGCAAGTAATTAACTTTTAATAGTCTCAAGCTTTTTATCTATAGAGTAGAAGTAAATTACAATAAATTTCTACTGGATAATAGGTTATTCCATGGCCATAATTTAAGAATTTTTCAAGATGGCCCTGACAATTTAAATGAAAGTGCTTCATTATTTCTCAGTCTGTTCTTCTTTTCTCTCAAAATAACTTCTAATAAATCAGGAACTGGTCACATGACTACAGTTATTAAGTCAGTCCTGAAAGAACTTGATTTATTGTTTCATGAGCCGTTTTAGCTCATTTCTGCTGAATTTCCCCTACACTTCAAATTTTCTTTTCTAAAAATGGACAAACGAATTGTCTTGAGCATTTAGATATAAATGTCATTCTATCAGCTCTCCATTATTTCAATGATAATAATGTAAATGTGTTTTCTGAATATTCTTATGCTCTACAAAATAGCCACATGCATACAACATATGACTGCATTCAGTCATACTATATTAGATAAAGAGTTCCTGTATGTTGACACCTACTTAGGAAAGCTACACACATGTATGTGTTGCTCTTATCCGAAAGTGTGAAGAGAATCATAACCATTGATAATAAAGGATGGGGTAGTATACATGACAGAAAGATTGAAAAGAACCAAGTTCAGAGATATGAATACGTGCCTAAAACAATACCACCTGAGTTCATCATTATGTAATAGATACAAGAATCTGGAATTTAAAACTATAGCTCCAAGATTTGCAAGGTTGTCTGTGCCCCCAATATGCTCACAAAAAGTGATTTTATTTGCACTTGCGTACAAATATAACTTAAAATTGGATGTAGAAGTATCAAAAATTTATTTTATAATGTTTTGTATTTCTGAAGGATTAGCAGCATTGAAGATCTCAGAGTAGTTTACCAATTTCACTTTTTCTTGATATTGAAAACTCACTTATTTTCCACTACTGTAGCATGTATTGCAAATTAGATACACGGCCAATTGATCATTGGTAGTGAGTGGACATAGTTAAAATTGTTACCTCTTTGTATTGAAAATATGTATTTTTCTGCTACAAATGCATCATTTGAATATAAAATTTAATTAACAGATTCCCACATATTATGAGGCTGTATTATACGAGCTCCTTCCTAAGAAAGAGTTGATCAGTGATTGATTTTGTCTCTGAGGCTGCGATAAGGAGGAAACAAACTACCTTAGAAGAAAATAACAAGAACACAATCAGACCTTAGTCTCTAGGTCTTGATAGGGGTGAAGGAGTTTATACCAATATTCCCCAGTCGTTGCACCATTTATGTCTTAAGAAGCATTTACTAAGTGGATATCGGAAGCCCATATGAGCTTATGAGCAGGTAAGGAGGACAACAGGAATGCTACTGAAGAGCATGAAGCCTTCGCCAATCGCAAATTTGCTGCAAGGCCCAAAGGCTCAGAGCTATCAGCTTTTTACATGTCTTTTTCCTCTCTGTTACGGTGCCCCTCTGACACTGTGCACATAGTAGTAAGGTGGGGAGAGATACTCGTGTTGAGGAAAGCAGAAAGTGAAGGTAGTAAGGTGAATACCACAATGAAAGCAAAATCTCATAAGAATGCTGTGGAGCTGCTATAAAGAGAAAATTTATAGACCACAAAGTCTTGACCATAAAACATACAAACTTCTAGGATGAAGTTGTTCAGATGCCAAACTCTATGTAACAGAAAAATTTAACCTGCCCTTGCAATATTTGAAGCCAACAATAAACTAAACCTAAATAAATCCTCAAGGTAGCCTATATTTAACTCAAACATAGAGGAAATTAACACCACTATCACCAATTCCACAGCACAGCACTTCAATACACAACAGAAGTATAAGTATGCAGTCTTTGTTGAGGGAAACATTTCTCAAAGAAATCTATATGATTTTTATTTGGCTTGGCAAAGGTAGGGATTGAGTGGATATCCTGTTGAGAGCGAGGCAAGAGCTCTACCACTGAGCCACATCCCCGGCACTGTACTTATTCTATAAAATAGATGACAGACAATTGAAAAAGTATGTAAAAAGTTCAAAGGCACCATAACAGTTAGGCATGACAGTATCAATTTATTTGACTTGGAAGCCACCAGGTGATTGTTATAGCATAATTCTGGATGTGTGATACATTTTATTCAAGATAAAATTGATTGAAGAGAACGAAAAGAAATGTTATGTTCATGGACTGAAAGAATAAACTAAAGATATTCATACTGCTCAAAACAATCTACAGAATAAAATCTCTGTCCAAATATCAATGGTAACCTTTATGAAATTTTAATAAGTGTTAATATTATTTTTAAAAATAAAAATATTAAACAATAGAAAGGCATGTGACATTACAATAAAAGACTTAAGAAATGATACAAATCTGTAATAATCAAAATAGAATGATATTAGCACAAAAATCTTAAAATAAGTAAATAAAAACAACTACAAAGCAATGTAGACAGAAATAAAAACTAGAAGATAGTCTTCTAGCGATGTAGCAGGGATTGGAGAAAGGGGAACTGTAGGAAGGATGAGATGGTAATAACCACAGTATGTTTAATGCATGTAACATTTCATACCTCACTATTCTCTAGTATTTATATGCTGTTGGGGAGATGCTGGCCAAAGGGGTGATTGAACCTGTGCGTGCTTTGGAAGGGATCTTGGAAAGCAAAAGATCCAAGGCTCCCAGAATGCATGGTTGGAGCTTAGAGCAGAATCTGCAAGGCAACAGGCAGCAGTATTAAGAGCAAGTTACTGTCAAAGATGTTTGCCTTGGCCAGGGTGTTCCCTCTTCCCAAGACTGTTTAAACTAGGTTGACCTGTATCATTAATGAACCATCCTTTTCTGGCCCTATTCCCCTGACCGAAACGCTCATACAATGTGTTGCAAAATGCTTCTCTGCATGTCGGTGAGATACAAATAAATAAGGTCAGAGGTCTCAGCTCAGGGCTGCTTTCCGGGGGCTCTCTTATGTCCAAGAGTCAGTGTCTCTGCGTCCTCAGTGCTTGAAGCGAATCTTGTCCCCGAGTCATGCTCTTCATTCTGTATGCAGCCACAGTTGCACACTGAGACAATGTGCACTGATAAAAAGGAGAGAGTTTTTATGGTTTAGATCTCAAATGGTCCCCGAAGCCCCATTATATTATCCAGACTGGAGCCAGAGTGAAATCCTGTCATTTGAAGCAAGAGCAATGGAACCTCAGACCACTATGCTAAGTAACGTAAGCCAGGAACTGAAAGATAGGGCAAATATCACTCCACATTTGCAACCTAAAAAAAAATAATCTCAGAGCTGTTCAGAGCAGAATGGTATTCACTGGGGCTTAGAAAATATTTGGACTCAGAGGAATAAAGCGAGACTGTTTAATGGAGGGCTGAGTTATGGTTAGGTAGGAGTGAGAAGTTTGATGTGCTAATACACAGCAGGGTGAGTATGTGTAATATACGCTAAAATGCTAGAAGAGTTTGAGTTTTTCATTACAAGGTATTTCTTAGTGACTTTATCATAGCTGAGACCCGATGATCGACATCTGATACGAGGACGAGAAGTTTATTTGGGCTCACAGCTTTTCAAGGTTTCGGCTGACCGGTGGAAGAGCCTGGGCAGGGGGAAGCTGCTCACATCACTGAGCAAGGGAAGCAGAGAAAGGCAAAAGAGAAGAGCCAGGAACAGAGATACACTCTTTCAGGTCAGGTCCCAGGGACCCATGTCTGACCAGGCCCTGCTTTCTACTGGGAAGTTAGCTCTGATGGCCGCTTAATCTAATCACCTTCCAAACAGGAAACTTTGGCTAATTTTTTATAACTAAGCCATAGCAATATTTGAAGAGTTATCTATGCTTAAACTGATCACAGTATTATCAGTACCTACATATACAAAAATACCATATGGCGCCCAATAAAGGTATATGTTTTTGTGCTTTTATATTATCAATTACAAATAGATGTAATTTGAATATAAAAATGACTGGATCCAAATAATTATTTGAGGAAAATTATTTTATCTGAAAAATTTAGACTTTAAAAAGCATCATATTGAGCAAGAAGCTCAACAAAACATGAACAGAATAAATAACAATGATACAAATGAACTCTTAGAGAAATGAAATGCCAATAGAATGGACTTTGTTCGTTGAAAGAAAAAAGTAAAACGTGAAATGAGAGAAAAATGTGAAAATCATTGAATGAAATTGTACCATGTTAATAACTATGCTAAGAATAAAGAAATTTGATATAATTGACATTCTTTTCAAATATACATTGTATTTCATCAATATTTTCAATATCCCCATATTTCTAGTAATGAAATGCTAAACCAGATTCACAGGACTGCAATCTTGTGTAGTCATTTTCCTATTATAACTGTATTAAAATACAAATGAATTAGCCAAAATTATCTGTAAATCCTCACATTTAAAAATTAATTAAAGCATTTCCAATCAGTAGCACAGACGCGGGAACACAAAGGACATTGAAAATATAATACCATGAATAAAAATTTTTAAATGTCAAATTTGAAGATGTAACCATAGTTATGTTTTCACATGAGTATAACACAAAATTGTCAGTGTACGGCAAGAATCTGTTCTAACCTTTTGTATTAAGAAAATAAGAAAAATGCTAATTAAACACAAAGTGTGAATGCAGGAAATGGAGAAATAAAAACAGAATCAATACAAGAAAAAACAAAGAGATAAAACTACAAAAATCAAAATGTTCTAAAAAGGTAAATGATGCTTAAGAATAGTCATTTAATAAAAATGTAGGTATTTTAAAGGCACACAATTAATAGAACATTCAAAACATAACAACGTCCATACGTTTTTCCCAAATTAACTGCAACGAAGAAAGCCCTACCCTGTCTTACTTACTTATACTATCAAAAGAAGAAATAACAAATTTTTAGTACATTCAAATAACAGAAAGTGAATTTATTATTCCAAACAACCTTCCTTCAAAGAAAAGTGCAGTCTTCTCTTCATTGCTGAATTCCATCAAACCCTGCAAGCAGAAACAATAAAGTAACACACAATGTCAGGAAATCAATAATGAGATAATAACTCCCAATTCCTTTTATGAACCAAAAAAGAAAAAGAAAAAAAAAAAAACTCTATAAAACCTGACAAAGTTATTGCCAAGCTAAAACCAAATATTATCTGACTTGAACATAAATACAAAGACTTTTAAGCACAAGGCCCTGAGTTGGAGTCCCAGGACCAAAAAAAAAAAAAAAAAAAAAAAAAAAAAAAAAAAAAAAAAAAAAAAAAAAAAAAAAAAAAAAAAAAAAAAAAAAAAAAAAAAACCTTTAAGTAGTGAGCTATATATATAAATGTATGAGAACACTAATATTTCATGATACTATGCATCCTATTTAATTTTGATCATTTTCAAATTAGAAAAACAAAACAATAGTAACAACCAAAATAAATCTATAAGAAGGAGAAATCAAATTATTATTGTTATGGTTTGTGTCTAGATGTCCCCCCAAAGCCTCATGTGGTAAGAGATAGCTGGATCTAGACTGTGTGATTACTAAATTGATCCATTGATCGGTTTGGCATTGTTCTGCTGGGATCAAGGATGTGAGCTTGAGATTGGGGGGTGGGAGTGCGGGCCGCCCTGGGGGCAGGTAGCCTAGATAATAGATACAGGAAGAAGCTAACTAGCTGCTTGTTTGCATTGCTTATTTGCATACATTCCTTGCATTTTCCTCACTTTACTTTGCAGCCGGCCGGCTGCCAGTCTGCTACGCGCCCGCCCTGCTTCGGATCCAGCGGACTATAGACTGAAACCTCTGCAGACTGTGAGCTAATAAACCTTTCTTCCTCTAACTTTGGGTGTCGAATATTCTGTCCCAACAACAAGAGAAAAGTAACTAAAACAATTATCTTAATAGAAGTAGAAAAGTGAAAAGATTTATGTGGTCATAAATGATGGAAACAATTCACAAGTCTTGGAATAGAACATATTTTAGTTTCTAGGGCAACCATAACAAAATACTACGAGGCCAGGAACATGAGAAACTATTGCTCACAGTTTTGGAGATCAGAAATCTGAAAAGGCATCAGCAGAGCTACACCTCGTGTGCAGACAACAGAGAAAGTATCTTTTAAGTTTCTCTCCTACATTCCGATTGTTGTTTGGATTGTGGAAGTAAAACTCCAGTCTTCACATGGCCTCCTCCCTGTGTGCACGTTACCTGTTTCTGTTCAAACGTCTCTCCTTATAATCATGACACTTACATTTGAATGAGGAGCACACAGCGGGCCACCATGACTCCACCTAACATTAACTAATTTCAACATTAATAACACTATTTTCAAATAAAGACATAGTTTGAGGTGCTGCATGTTAGGAGTTAGTAATTTGGGGGGACAGGATTCAACTCATATCAGAGCTGAGCTGAACCTTCTCTTTCTATTTAAAAAGAACCCATAAAATGCCATATATTACACATCATGTTCAAACCAAATATCTTTTTGTATGAAAAGAAATGTGGATATCCATTTTCAATGTTATTCTTAAAAATTGTACTGTAAATCCTGCTTAGTAAAGTGACACAAGAAGTAAAGAAATATGACATAAATGTTGGCAAAATTGAAGTTAAAATAATTTCATTCATATATATTTGTGTATGCATATGAATATATGCATATATAATTATATATTTTATATATAATTTATAAGATCCTGAAAATACTCAGACGCAAGTAGAATGGACAACAGAAGATAGCAACAATCACAGATAAAACATTCAATAGTTATAATATTTATTTCACAGCAATAAGCAATGAGAAACTCTATTTTTAAATACCACTTACTAATCCAGATGTGGTAAGACATACCCATAATCCTGGCATACTGAGAGACTGAGGTGGGAGGCCCACAGCTTCAAACCCAGCCTCAGCAAATTAGTAACTTAGTAAGAGTAGTCTCAGCGTAACAAAAAAAAAAAAAAAAAAAAAAAAAAAAAAAAAAAAAAAAAAAAAAAAAAAAAAAAATACAAAGAAGGCAGGAGATGTGGCTCAGTGCAAAGCTCTGGGTACAAACAAACCCGGAGCTCATTTGTACCCGGATTGTAGTATGTATTTTGTAGGCTCGTTGGCAAACAAACAAGCCAACAAAATACATACTACAATTGAATTAAAGATATAAAACATCTGCTATGATCTGTAAGAACCTGCCTGAAATTCATATGTCACAACCAAATCCCCAATATAATAATATTAAAGGTAGAGCTTTTAGGAGGTTATTATATCATACAAATGGAGCCTCCAGGAATGGGATTAATGAGTAGGTAAAAAGGCTGAAGGGAGCTAATTACGTCCTTTTGTCTTTCTGCCACAAGAGGACAGAGCAAAGTATTGTCTTGGAAGCCAAAACCTGGCCCTACTCTGCTTTGAAGCAGTTATCATGATTTCCCAGCCTCCATCATGGTGAGCAACTAGTTTATACTTTTACTAAATTACTCAGTCTAAGCTATTTTGTAACAGCAACCAGAACAGACTAAAACGATATCCAGTAATAATGCTTAATGAATGATATATGAGTTCAGCCTTTAAAAAATAAAGCACTGCAGTGATGAATTAATGAGGAACTAAATACATAAGGAAAAAAAAGAAAAAATAAATAAATACATAAGGAAGTATACCAGGTACATGCATCAGAATATATAATCAAATTTCTAAGTACATTTTCCCCAAAGTGATCTATTTTCAATAATTCCAGTTAAAATCATAGCCAATAATTTTGACTTTTGGCCATGTGTGTTAACAAATACCAGAGTCACCCTACTTCCTGAAATATCTAAAAGAAACTGAACAAAATCAAATAAATTACATTAAGCAGACAATCACTTGAAATATACTGGGCACCAGGAAATGAATAGTAGTAATCATTAATACAGAGGAGGTAGAGGAACCTTCTACAATTGCTCCTGCTTAGTGTGTTGATGTAGCAGCCTTCAGTGATTGCACCAGTAGTAGTGGTAGAGATAGGGCAGGTAGGCAGGACTTATCCAGAGCCACAGGGAGTCTCTCAGTCAAAAGGTGTAATTAAGTGTTAAGATCGAGGATGTTGAATGTTACAATGTGGGGGTGTTACAATGGAGAAATCGATTGAGGAAAAAAAAAATCCTAGAGCTTTTCTTTTACAATTTTCACCAAAGTATTGACCAGAGTGTAATGATCAATATAACCATGTGAGGAAAGTACTTCAGGCTAGAATACACTATGCATTTTAAGGCTATAAACATTTTAATTTGTACTTGAATTTTACTTCGAACTAAGCTCATCATATAGAAGTTCATTATTCCAGAGATGAGTAAAGGGATTTAAAAAGACTAAATGGTTAGTCTTAATATCACACATTTATTCTTCAATAGGGACACAAATACTAAATTTAATGCATTAAATGTGAATATACAAACATGTATTATCTCCAGATACACGGTTCAACCGAAGATACTCTAACATATACTAGGAAGAAAGGACTAATAAAGTATGTGCGGTCTTATGTGACAAGAATTCGAGGAATTATTTTTATTATTATTTTGAATCATTTTGAAAAATGCTAATCATTTTAATTGTTTTGATAATTTAGTGTCTCAATAACTATGTGTAAGACATTTGAAGAAATCAGGAATGTGAATGGGATCGTTGGATCAATATTTTATTATTATTTTAACCTCATTGGAAAGATTCAGTCAACTACATTAGAACTGTGGTTTTCTAACATCCTCCTAGAGTGATGTTTATTAGTAATCATGCTTTCATGAAGCATAAAAGAATAACTCAGAACTGAATGGTCAGAGAAAAATGAAGTACCTGACAATTACTCTAGCTCGTTTCTAGCTCATTTCTACACCATTGTGAAATGGTAGATAAACTCCAACCAGCATCAGAATAATTCTTATGTCGTGGGTGAGATTATTGGACAAGATTTACTCAGCACAATAACTATAAGGGGAATGCATTTATTGTAATTTCATAATATTCTTACAAATTTCATGTCTTACTAAACTGTAAAATTTTGTTTTAATTAAAACAAAATTCATACTCAATTTTTAAAATCAGGCTACTTCATATTTTATGTTGTAACATACTTTTTCTTCCTATTATTTAAATATTCATGTCTTAACTGATTTTAAGTTATTAAATAAATCTGTAATTATCTAATTGAGTTAAGTCTTAGCCAATTTTGTACATTATAATTTCCATTTCTAAAGAATAAATAGGTCCTATATCTGTAAATCTCTTCTCTAAATTTCTACATTTTCTCATGCTGTGATCTATGCAGTAAGTTCCCTCATTTCTCTTATACAAACATGTCATTCAATAGCGGGGATTCATTCTGGGAAAATGCATTACTGGGCAATTTTGCCATTAAACAAACTCCATAGAGTGTTCTTACACCAGCCTATATTGTACAGTCTACTTGGTATAAACATGTGGTGTAGCCTACTGCTTCTAGGCTCATAATGCAAAGTACAACTCAAGATCAAGTCAGGAGAAAATGATGCAATCAAAAAATAAAAAACAATGGTTATATGTGGCGTTTCTTGGAAGAATGTAGCATACTATTTTTTTTAATTTTAGCCCTTTTTATTTCTTTTTTAATTTTTATTTTTTCCCAAGAACATGTATTGGTACATTGTATACATAATGATCATAATCAACATGGTTATTTTGTACCTGTACATGATGTATCTTATAGTAATCTTTTTTTATATGTGAAAGGACTACACTGTAAAACAAAAATGAAGATATATTTATACTAAATACATAAACCAGTAACACAGTTTATTATTGTTGTGAAGTATCATGTACTATGCACAACTTGTATGTGCTGTATGTTTTACTGACTGGCAGCACAATAGATTTATGTACAGTCGGCATCTATACAGGTACACGATTAATACATTGCACTGTGACATTACGATGACTACAGCTTCACAAGGACATAAGAATATTTCATGTTCATTCTGGTACATCATTTTACAGTATGTTTTCCAGGTGAAATCTTGCTCCTCTACAAAGTCAATGTCTTAGTTACTTTCCTCTCATTGCCGAGACAAAATAACTGACACCCATCATTAAGAGAGGAAAAGTTTTAACCTCATACTGCTTCCTTATGTAAAATGAGCTTAAAACACCGAACTAAAGAAGAAAGCCAGGGAGCTCCTCTGGTCAGTCTCACTCCGCAGCTCTCCATCACCACAGCACACTATCTCTGCACAAGACAATTAAATCTCAAACCAGATAATTGTTCAGCCATCCATCCATTCCTTCTGCAAATATCTACTAAATGTCATTCTATTGCCATCCAGATTATACTGAGTATGAGGCTATAGCAGTGAACAAAAAAAAAAAAAAAAGAGGAGGAAAGGTTTACTTAGCTCTCAGTGTGTGGAGGTTTTAGTTCATAACTGGCCTGGTCCAAGGCAGGATGATGTAGCAGAGGGGGATTGCACAGAAGAAACTGCTCATGGCAGGCATAATGTAGCAAAGCAAGCAATGGACCTTAGCAGCTTTTTTCTGACCATTTTTATATTCTATCTAGGATACTGGGATTAGGGTGGTACCAAACCAATCAGTGAACTGATTTAGTGATCACACACCTTTAATCTGAGCACGTTTAATGCTATCATTGCATCCTGACTCAATCACATACTCTAGATCCAGCCACCTCTGAAAAAGCCCCACCTATGACCATATGAGACTTTGGGGTACATCTAAACACAAGCCATAACAGTCAGTTTAAGCAGAATTTTTGTTACTGCAAATTTGAGGCTATTACTACCTTGTTATTATCTTCTATAACATTACTGGAAGTATCAGTGTATTCAAGAACTTCTAACTGTTATGCAAATCAGAGTAATTTGCTGGTTGCTAGAGGTTCTGTGTCTGAAAGGATTATAATTTTGCATTAGAAATGTTTATGCATACATGAACAGATTTTTAGTTAAAATTTTTATAGCCAACATATGGTATAGCATTTTACACACCATATAGGCAACAATTGTGATCTGGGTGATTATTTAAATGATAATAATGAAAGTAAACAGGTGTGCTTTTTCTATCAATATCTCAACCACAAGACTAAAAGAACTCCAATTCAAATCATTTCAGTATTCTTCCTTGTGTTTATGAAAATATCTCGCGTGTAATGAAATTAGTTCGACTTCCTTCTCTGTTTTATGTTTCACAATATCACAGGCTGGTATTTCCAAACCTCAGCTATTCTTTTTTATAATAATATTCCTGTTGGTATCATCTGTCACTGATAATCCACTAAACGGCTCTCTGCTCTTCAATGTTTGGACCACTGTTGTAGTGTTCACTAGAGGAACATAATATATATGTGATATGCAAGAGATCTGCTACATAGGCTTACAGAATGAGAAGGTGAAGAGTCCCAAATGTTGTCCAGGGACTAGGAGCCGTCTGCAGAGGGGCAGAGGATTCAGTAACAGTCTGAATTCAAAGGTTTGCAAATTCACTGCACAGTCACCAGCGCGAGTCTGTATTACACGCCCAAGAGTTTTCAGCGGAAGACTGAAAGGTCTTCACCACAAGCCTGAAGGAACTGGAGACAAATACCCAAAGGCAATTGTGAAGCTCAGAGCTCTTCCAGGAAAAGGCGAAGACAATTACCCAAAGGCAATTGTGAAGCTCAGAGCTCTTCCAGGAAAAGGCGAAGATTCCCTTTTTGTTTTCTTTTTTTATTCTATCCAGGCTACGTGACTGACGGTTGGTGCCACCCACATTTGGGGTGAGTCTTCTCTCTTTGGCTGGCAGTTCAAACACCCACAGACACAACCAGAGCTTCATTAATCCACTCGAAGGTTCAGATTCAGGTCTGCTGACAAACTGCAATTAATGACTTCAACTTTATTAAATGAGAAAAAAAGTATCATTTCCTCCAATTTGTGTTCCTTCTTTGAAGGGTTGGAGCTGATTTGTTTGTGTCAAGCGTGGCATTAATTCACAAATATTTTATTGACAGTGGGTAAGGATGCAGATGTTGTAGGGAGGTCACGGAAATCATCGGCTCTTGCATGATATCAGGATCCCTGAACTAGTTTCTAATGTCCCCACAAAGTCACAGGGACGCACACTGTTCACTAGGCAGCAAAGGCGCTTCAAAGGGTCCTGTAAAATAAAATAGATGAAATGTTCATCTTTGTGCTAGGTAAATACTGCAGCTATCATTCAGGAAAACTTGAATGTTTGTGTTCTATTACTAAAATTAAATAATAATGCACAATAATATTATATTTGTTGAGTGAGATTTAGAAATTCAGGAGTAATTGAGTGCTTCAACCTAAGGAAGTAGAGATCTATAACCATCCTAAATAAGGTCTAGGTGTTTGCTAAGTTCCTTTTTTTGTGAGAAGCTTCAGGGAGCAGGATCAGATTTTCAACTCCTGCACTAAACCTGCCTAAATATAAGGTACTTTCATATACTTCTCTTTGTGAGCATTTTCTGCTATTTCCAAAAGTATAACAATTGTGATTAAGACTGTATTAAAAAGTCAAAAGAAGCAAATTACTCTTTCAAGTTCTTAGGGAGAGCAAAAAATTGTGTGTGTGTGTGCGCGTGCATACTTGTGCATGTGTATGTAAATAATTACCTAGATAACTATTTAAACCTATACAAAAGATTTTTCTAAACCTAAAAGTTTGGCACCAATGAAAATAATAGCAGTTACTAAATGCTGCAAGACACAAACTCTACACAGAAAGTGGAAGAAAGAGGAAGATGGATAGAACAGAGATGTACAAAAGACATGAATATTTCTTAATCCTAGTTGAGTAATTATGACTAATAATTTAATTACACTCATGAAAACTATTCCCTATGTCTCAATTGGATTTAATAAATTCTACATTGTGACATGGCATATTTTAAAGTCAAAAAATATTGACTGTTTCAGGCAATTTTTAAAATCTCCTATTCTTTTCCTGTATCTTCTATCCTTTCCTCACATCAAGGCTGTGTGATCCCAAGCAATTAACCACAGAATAAAAGCAAGTAAGTCACATACATATTAACATGGAATGTGTGTGACGTGATATTCAGTATTTGGTAAATATCATTAAAAAATTTCCTCCTAATCAGAAACCTCTTGACAAAGATAAAATGAAATACAATTTGACCGTTGTATAAGGATTAAGCTAGAATGTAACATGCGCCATACAAAATCAACTTAACAACTGCGAAGTCAGAAAGGCATCTCACTGTTTTACACCGTCAAGCAAATACCATCAATTCCACACATGTTCTAAGAGAAAGAATTTCTTACTAGTCAACTTTCAGTTGATGTGGCAGAATCATTTGTCACACATATACTAAATTCACTTGTCAACTAGGATCACCATCTGTGAAAGCTAATTAATTTTATCCAAAGGAAAAATAACCTTTTTATGCTTTTATCACAATAAAGATTTGCTACCTGAAATAATTTGCCCACTAAGTTAGGCTCTTATCCTCCCACAGAAATACACAGAATACTTGTTCTCACTTTGACTTTGGGGAAAGGCCAGAAGTCTCAAGTTGCCAGAGCTGGTGAATAATGAGGAAGACCAACCATAAAGTTTATATTTAACAGAAATTGTCCTAAGCCTTTGATCAATGTTGGGTGATGAAAATATGGCGGGGGAGGGAGAAAGAGAGAGAGAGAGAAAAACATACATTGCCATTAAACCCCTTCAAAATTCTCAGAATATTCCCCATAAATTTGAGTAGACCTACCCTATGGTTCTTGAACATGTTGTCTTATGTACTAACTTGTAAATTTAAGCATTCGCCATGTCTTTCAATCACTCTTTCTGTACTGAATTAATTTAAAATGTGGATTCAACATTTTGTATTTCTGATTGGTTTGATTTGAAAGCTTTTTTTTTTTTTTTTGCTTTAAAATGGTTAGGACACTAAAGACAAAAAAATTTCAAAATATATAACATGTGTATTCTTACATTATTGCATTATTGTGGAAATAATTTGAATTTATTTCATTCAATTAAAACAGAGAAGGCCAAATAAAAGTCATATTATTCATATAAAGTATATTTGCTGTCATGGAAAAAAAACTGATAAAATAGAAAAAATAGTTATTGATTCTCTTTGTAACCCCAAAAATGTGAGTAGAGAAAGTTAAAAAAAGTGTACCTGTACACAGATTTATTTCTTTTTTTTTTTTTGTACTAATAAGTGTCTGATTTATTTCACTTAATAGTATGTTCTCCAGGAACATCCATTTATATACAAATGACTCTAGTTTATCCTTTTTTATAGCGGTGTAGTACTCCATTGTGTAGAAAAACCACATCTTTTTTAGCCATTCATCAGTTGTTGGGCATTTAGGTTGTTTCCAAGACTTAGCTATTACAAATTGT
>PVJO010022776.1:0-27403 GCA_004026905.1 Hystrix cristata | reverse complement strand
TCAAAAATTCAACAAACATCAAGTATATAATTATAGTTTTATCCATTCACTAGTCATGGCAAACATTTACATAGCACTTACTAGACGTTTGGTGCAATTCCGAGCTCTTTGTATACATAACTATTACTATGTGGGTACTATTATTTTCCCCACTTGACAAATGAAGAAGCCAAGGCATGCAGAAGTTCATGGCCCAAAGCAGGTAACTGGTGTGCAGGGCTGGAAACCGGGGCTTGGGTCTCACACAGGCTTGTGTCTTCCTCTCTCGATCTTGGAGTCCTTCCTCTCTTGGTCTTGCCGATTATGTGGAAGTGGGTGCATACCAGGGAGGACGGGCTGGAGATGGGCTGGCCAGGTTGGAGCCTGAAGGACATAATGGATGAAGGGATAAAGCCAGCGGAAGGGGCCTGGAATGTCAGGGTGGGCAAGGAGCCACTGTCAACTGTCCATCAGGCAGCACAGAGTGAGCACACAGTCTGGAGCAGAGGGGACAGGAGTGACTTCCATGCTGATTAGGGGGATCCCACCCTGGCACCCACTGGGGGGGTCCTGGGGTGTCCCTCCCTGTCACATGCCTTCAGAAGATGGCCTAGGTGTGCACACCACCTGCAGACTGTTCACCGGATGGAGGCGCAGCATTTTGAAATAATGGAAAAGAATATCGGCAAGAGTGTTCCAGAACAGGAGGCATCTACCGCACAGTGCCACTGACTTTGTCTTTGTAGAAGGTACAGAGCATCCAGCCTGTACCAAAAAAATGTCCTCTCCTTCCTTCCCAGCCCTATCCTCCCTGCTAGCATTTATAGGAAGTTTTTTGGCTTCACAGATTTGGTTTGTAAACACATCCATGTGTGCCTGTGCCCCAGCCATCCTGACCTTTGGTTACACTGCAAGTTGGTAGGGTGCCCCCTCTCTGGGGGCCAAGCCTGCCAGCCCTCTAGCCAGGCACCCCAGAGGGCAAAGTCCCTACAGTGCTCATCCCAGCCTGCTGCAATGTGGGGCTTCCCCATTTGTGAGTGAATAAGTAAACACAGAAGAGCTGGGAGGGAGGCACGGCCCTCCTCGGTGACTCTGCCAGCAACTGGAGCTGCCTGAGCCTTGGTGGGGGGTGAGGCGCAGTCCCCTAATGATCCTGCTCAGGCTTCCTGTTCTCATGGTTGCCCCCCCCCCGCCCACTCCAAACCCTGCGCTCCCAGCACTTTTCCACTTGGCCTGTAATTGCTCTGGATCCCTGTAGCAAGCTGGCCTGAGCAGGGCCAGGCTCTGGGGCCTGTCTGCAAACACAAAAGACATTAACTACCGTGGTAACAGTAGGGGCACTCACTGTGCTGCACGAAAGGTTTGCAAACATCCCCAGTCCAGCCTCCAAGCTCTGGACAAGAGTTTTGGCATCCGCCCAGCCCAGGCCAGCAGGCTGAGCACTTGTTCTTTGTCTGGGAAAGGGAACAAATGATCCCGGTAAAGGAGATGTAAACTGTGAGGATGAGAAGCCCCGGGGTGTGCAGAAAGCCAGAGAAGCATCGCCTAGCCAGCTGCCACCCCAGGCAACAGAGCCAGGTCTCTGGGGCTTAAGAGAGAAAGCTGAGGTTCGATTGCTTACTCGTTCAGTGAACAATGAGCCAGCCGTCTGGGTGGGCCAGGTACTGTTCTAGACACGGGAGTGGACTGTAAATAAATACAGCAAAGCCTGCCCTCCTCGTGGTGACCGCAGACAGAAGCAGACCCAGAGTTTGTTAAAGGATGAGGTATGACGTGGGGAGGATGTTACGGGGTGTCACAGTGAGTAGGGCCAGAGGCGGGGGGTGTGTGATGTTGGAGAGGCCGTCGGGGGAGAGGTGGTGGCAGTGGCTCAGGCCGGGGTGACATTTCAGAGAGGCCATGCGATGTATCCCCTGTGTCCCACCTCAAAGTGCGCGGTGAAGATTTGTTCCTAGCATGTCTAACTGGGCCCTCGTTCAAGTCACACCCAAAGGCCCACTCTAAGTCTCTGAGCTAATTAGTCGCTGTGTATTTGAATGAGTTTGAGATTTTGGTTTCCGCTCCTCACAACGGGAAGTCTTAATGCTTCTCCCTCAGTGAGCTCTGACCTTTACCTGCATGGGAAGTGGCCCATTTCACGTTGAAGTGCTGCGGGCTGCATCCTGCTCAGTGCCACCCACCTTGGGCACCCTGGGCACCCTGAGCACCGGCTCTCTTGCCCTCTGCCACCTGGCCTTATCCCCGCTGTCCATCGGCTCCCCATGGCCCTGGCAATTTACACCTGGAATGTGACCACAAGTTCAGCTTCTCTACTTTGATACTGTGTCTCTCGCCTTGTCTGGTAGTCCGGCCAGGTCCAGGTACTGCCCACCTCTGAGTACCAGCACTAGGACCAACCTCACTACCATCCCAAACCTCCCCTAAAGCATTAGGGTGTATCAGACAAACCCCCTCCTTATTTTTGTTCTATGCCAGTGGGGCAGGGGTAAGAGAATGGGCGGCCCCAGCGCAGCCCTGTGTAACTACCATTGCCTTTGAGTGCCTCACTTAACCACTTTATGTACAGTATTTTCCACTCTGCAAGGTTCTTTCATGCTATGGACTGAACACATGTGTCCCCCTAAATTCTACACTGGAATCCCAACTCCCAATATGATGGCATCAGAGGCAGGGCCTTGGGGAGGTGAGTAGGTTATGAGGTGCAGCCCCTAGGAATGAGGTTCGTGCTCTAGTAAAAGGGCCCCAGAGAGCTTCCTCTCCCTCTTTCTGCTGTGTGAAGACACAAGGACAAGATAGCAGGCCACAACCTGAAGATGCTGGTCCATGATTGCAGGCTTCCAGCCTCCAGAACTGCAGGAAGTAAGCTGCTGTTGTTTATAAACACTCATTCTCTGGCACTTGGATATAGCAGTTGAGCTGACAAAGACATTTCACACACATTTCTCATTTGGTCCTGTGGTGAGTCCTGCTCTGCTCTGCCCTGCTGTGCTCTGCTCAGGTTCCTTTGGAGAATGCATGGGTCACCTTCACGTTACTATAACGAAATACCCGAGGCAACTAACCTATACAGGGAAAAGGTTTACTTTGGCTTGAAGTTCTAGAGATTCCAGTCAAAGACTGGCTGGCTCCTTGGCTTTGGTCTCTGTCCAGGGCAGCACATCATGGCCAGAGCACATGACATCACAAACAGCTTAATCATAGCCAGGAAGCAGAAAGAGAACAAGGACAGCCTGGTGTCCCATGGTTCACCTTAGGGGCCACCTCAGTGACCCACAGACCTCCTGCCAGGCTCCATCTCTCAAAGCACCTGGCTGGCCAAGCCTTCAACATATGAACTTTATAGCTGCACATCCAAACCACAGCAAGGGGTGTGTGCATCTGGGAGTGCCCCACCCCAGCTGCAGTGTGCTTTTGCCTCGGTGGCACCCTGCCCTGGGTGCAGGTGCCGCAGAGCCCTGCCCACCCTGAGGTGACCTTAACCACTGACATGCCGGTGCCAAGGCTGAGAACCCAGCTCTTTACTTTGATGGGACATGGTCACTTGCACCCCAGAGCCGGCCATGCCAAACTCTGCCCAGAGCTGCTCCCCAGCCCTGCCCTCGACACACCCCAGTCTTTAGTAAATCACGTGTATGGGAACTCTTGTCTCAGGTCTGCTTCTGGGAAGCCCCTAAGGCTACAGAAAACAGCCAGAGGATGGAAACACACAAGGAGCCAGGCCCAGCAGGGGGCAGTGTGGTGTTAGGAACCAGAGACCCATGTGGACCGCTGGGCCCTCAGCTTTCAGGCCATCAGCTGCCACTGACTGACAGCTGTTGAGAGGCCCAAGGCCCTTGCCCAGCTGCTGCTGGTGGTGGCCACAGGAAGGACAGTGGAAGCGTGAGATGGCCCTGTGCTTTTTATGTGATCATGTCCCACCAGGGGGCAGCCCCTCTCCAAAGGGTCCCAGAGAGGACGTGAGCCAAGTCCCAAGAGTGCCAGCCCTGTCCCCCACTGAATGTCCAGCAGGCCTGCAGGCCGGGGCCAGCTGCCAGACCTCAGGCCATCCCCATCCTCAGGCCTCTTCTGCCCTACGCAGGGCTGTTTTGCTTCAGCGAGGCTTTTTATTGAAATATGACACAGGGACGGAAAAATGCCCATGTCCTGGGTGCACAGTTTAGTGGATTTTCCCGGAGCCATGGCACCCAAAATCAGTGACCAGGCCAACGAGCAAAACACCCTCTGAACACCCGGAGCCCTTTCCGCCCACACAAGGTTGTACAATGTGCTGTGACTGGCTGTCAGGAGGGCAGCAACCAAAAATCTTGATTTTTGGTTTTTCTCGACAAAATGGCAGGATCCACATGGGGCTCACCTGGCTACAGGGTGGAGGAATGAAGGTCGGGAGCTGGCGCTGCCTGCCACTGTGAGTGACTTACGCCCTCATGCCGGGCCAGGGGCCTTCACAAGAGGGGCTCTGCCCTGGGCCCCACTTTCAAAAGTTCTACCCTGGTTTCATGCACTCCTTAACAAGACGAAGGACTCCTCAGGCCCTGGACACAGCCACCCGCTGGGCCATCCCCCCCCAGACCAGAACCCCAGGCCCCCCACCCCCGCCCGCCCAGGCCTGCCCCAGGCCTGAGTGCATTTGTGTTTTGGAGATCTCACTGCCCAGGTAGCCGCACCTGCAGGCCCCAGGGTGGTACCCCGGACAGCTGTTGTGAGATGAAGAGAGGGGACATTGGGGCTGGGAAGAACATGGAGGCAGACCTGGGACAAGAACCCGCACGTGCATGTGCACGCGCACACGCACACGCACACACACGCACACACACACAGAGTCGGCCTTCTGGATCTGTGGGTCCTGTGTTAGAGGATTCAACCATCTATGCGGATCTTAGGCAGTGGGCGGCCCTGGGCCTGAAAGCCAAGGGCCACGTGGGCAGCCTGGCTCTCCGCCTCTTCCTGACACCACACTTACCCCTGCTGGGCCTGGCTTGTGGTGATTTTCCATCTTCAGATATAAAACATCTCCAAAAATAATTGAATCTGTGCTCAACAGGTACAGATTTTCTTGTCATTATTGCCTAAACAATATTGTATAGCAGCTATTCATATACCATTTGCACTGTGTAAGGTACAGGGGTTAGGTATAATCTAGAGATGATTTAAAGTACATGGGAGGCTGTGTGTAAGTTATATGCAAATACTACATCATTTTATATAAGGGACTTGAGTTCCAAGGATTTTTATCTGCAAAGGTCTTGGAACCACTCCTCTGAGGGACAACTCTGTGTGTGTGTGTGTGTGTGTGTGTGTGTGTGTGTGTGGTGGGGACTGAAAGAGAAAGATTTTTAACGCCCATTATCTCCCGGTTAGAAAAGTTATGCAGGGCCTGTTCTGCCTGCCTCCTTGACCAGTGGTCTGAAGGAGGTAAGAAGATAAATGCACTCAGACCAGGGCCGAGCCCAGCCCACTGCTTGTTGTTATAAACAAAGTTTTCCTGGAAAAGAGCCTCACACCTTCATTTACCTATTGTCTCTAGCTGTTCAAATACTGCATAGCAGTTGAGAAGTGTCCAGAGAGACTGAGTGGCTGGCAAAGACACTAGAGTGTTTTCCACCTGGCCCTTCACAGAGTTTGCCACCCTGCTGTAGAAGGTCTGTGTGAAGAGCAGGTGAGTCCGCCCGGGTGGTGTTGGGACAGCCCCTCCTCCTGACCCTCCTGTCACCTGGGGAGCCACCTCCTGGAGAGCTGAGGAGGAGGCCACTCTGCACACATCAGCACTGAAAACCTCACACCCATATGTGCCATCCATCCTCCTTTCCCTCATTAGTGCTGGGTTAAGAAGGACCACGGCAGGTGGCCTTGACAGACACTACGGCTGAGCAGGTGGTCACCACACAGGAGCGTCCAGCCCAGGGGACATCCAGCACTCCCATTCCTCTGGGCGCATGCCTGCCATGGGCTCCCATCACCCAGAGAAAGGGGCACCTCTCGTTCTCATGAAGGTGGCTGGGAACCACGTGGCCAGGACGGTGGCCCTCCAGGACTTTACTCTGACTCTGACCCCGGGACAGATTTGTGGCCTCCCAGCTTCAGTCTCCACATCTGTAAATGGGAAGAAAAGGAGCCCCGGGCCAGGCTGAATGAAAGTTTTCCAAGATGTCCCCATCCTAGTCCTTCGAGCCGGTGAGTGCGCTGCCTGCCACGCAAATGCAATTCAGCTGAGGGTCTCAGGATGGCCCGATGGCATCACAAGGGTGCTTGTGAGAGGAGGGCAGGCAGGTCGGAGTAAGAGCAAGAGGCATGAGGAGAGAAGCAGAGGTCCCCATGAAGTGAGGAAGAGGCTGCCAGCCAAGGCGCGTGGTGGCACCAGCAGCTGGAATACAGAAGTAGCAGCCCTGCCAACGCCTGGGCTTTAGCCGGTGACTCTGCTTCCCGCCTCTCGCCCCAGAGCTGTCGGATGTCACCCACATGGCTTCAAGACGCACAGTTGGTGGTTCCCAAACTCAAGCACCTTCCCGGAGGACAACTGTGACAAGTCCCTGGGGACAGGGCAGAGCTCTGTCACTGTCCCACCGCAGTCCTTCAAGGACTCCTGACCTTTGCCCTCCTGATGGCCCTGCTGGCCTCCCGGGAGGCTCCAGGGGGTGACGTGGGCCATGGGGAAAGGGCAGGAGGCCAAAGGGAGCCAGATGGTAAGGATCACAGTGATTGCATCCGAGTCCTTTCCAGACACGCCAAGCCGGGACGGGCCGGTCGCATCAGCGTCAGCGTTTACAAAGTCTGGTTCGCATCATCGCTGTCAAGCACGGGAAAGCAAAGTCAGTCCTCCCGGGCCATCAGCGCCCTCGCCCTCTCAGCACCATCCTCTGGGTAATAAACCACAAAGGGGCAGTCACCCGTCCACACGCCTCCCTTGGGCTGGCCGGCCCTCTCCACTCCCCCCGGGGGGGCTTCTCCGATGGGCAGCCCCAAGGTGCCCAGAACTTTCCTGGTGTGCGTATGGAAAGCCCCGTGTCTAGGGAAGCCTTTCAGTCCCTAGAAAGTTGGGACAGTTAGTCCCCCTCCTCATGGGACAGCCCACCCCAGAGTGGGCGCTGCTTTGCCCTATAAGATGTTATTGTTTCTTGGGAGTCCCGCCCAGCCTCAAGGCCTCCCCATACCGACCCCGTGCCCAGGACCTGCCTGCTTCTGCTTTGTCACAGCCAGGTCTGCTCAGGGACCCTGACCACCCTGCTTTGTTGGGGTCACTGCTGCTGTGTCCCCTCTACTCTGCACCTCCATTCTCCTCTCACTATGTTCTTGTCTGTCCCCCACCCCACCCCTTGTGCTGATCAGGCTTTGAATCCTCGGTGCCTGCCACTGGGCCTGGCGTACTGCTAGAACCCATAAACACAGGGCTGGGGAGGAAGGGGAAAGGGGGGCAGGCGGGAAAGCTGCAGAGCTGTCCGCATCCTTCAGACGCTCACAACCCTCTACCTGAGCGGAGCTGCACCCTGCAGGGAACCCGCCGCGTTGCATGAGTCTAGCGGGAGCGCATTTGACAGCTGCAGAGTGCACAGAGGAGCCTCTATGATGCTCTTGGGAGAGCAGCTCCTGCTTCTTAAGTTCCTTAGACAACCTGTCCTCGTAACTGTGCTAAGACATGTGAGATAATAAGTCAGAGAGCCACACACAGGAGCTGTGTCCCTCTCCCCAAAAGTGCCACCAACCTGTAGCCCAGGGTGCTGAAGCCCGCCCTTCCCCTCCCCTAGCTGCACAAGCACATTAGTCCTGTGTCCACGGCAGTGACCGTGGCCTTGTCCCTCTCCCTGCTCTCCCATGGGACGCGAGGGCTATATGGCACAGGCGGCGTCGTGGTGAGACGCTCTTCTCGGGAGACCCAAGCCTACCCACAAAATTCACTATGTCTCATACAGACCTTACACGCATCACCTGCGGCAATTTGTAGTCACGCAAATTCAGGTGTGGAATTTTGTGCTTGTGGCACCACGTCAGCCCTCAAAAAGTTTCAGATTTTACAGCATTTGGGATTTCAGGTTTTCAGATTAGGAATGCTCACATGTACACACAAAAATGGAGAGAATAACACAGTGACACAACTGCCCTGTGTGTCCACCACCATTATCAGCAATCATCAACAGTTTTGACTAATCTCATCTCACCCACCCCTCTTCCCCTTTTTATCTTTCCCCTAAATGTTTAGAAGCCCTTCCCAGCTATCTTATCGTTCCAACCATAAATACATCAGTTTGTATCTTCCACAAAGAAGGCTCAGCTCCACAGCAGGCGGCCCCTGGATTCAGTCACCAGCATGAGAAAAATAAAAAGACACCGCAAAGTTATTATCATGTGCAATGGAATTAAGAAGACTTCCTTCATATCTGCTACAGTATAACCGAAGCCCGAATTTCTCCAACTATGTCAAAAGTGTTTTCAGAAGTTTTAAAACCAGGATCCAAACACGGTCCATGTACTGCTTTTGGTTGGTGCGTCTTTTAAAATCTCTTTTAATCTGTAACTGTCTCTCCTTTTCTTTTTCACCCCTGACAAAACCAGACCACTTGCCCTGCAGGATTTGCTGCACTCTGGATGTGATCGAGCACATCTGCTAATGTACTTGGGACGTTGGATTTCCCGGAAATTAGGTCTAGAGACTTGATTAGATTCAGGGGGAGTGACGTGGACAACAACCTTCCTATGCGGAACCGAACACTTCGTGGGGCATCGGCAGTAACGCCTGTGGGTCCTCCAAGTAAAGTCGCTCCTTACTGTCCGCTTTGATGGCTTAGCATCCAGCCGTGCTCAGTAAGGAGTTGGGGCTCCATGGCCACTGACAATTCCGCCGTGTCCCCAAAGCTGAGGCTGAGCATCAGTGGCCCTATCAGGCGTTTCCAGCTGATCTCCCATGACAGAGAAATAGTGCAATGTGCTCTGACCACCATCAAGAGTCTGAGCTCAGAAGATTCTCTGAAAAAGAAGCCTGGTGCAAGAAAACCTCTGAGAATAGTGGCCAAAGTGCCTCTGTGTTAAAAGAATACAATTTGAGTCACACCCGTGTTACTACCGGCCCACTAGGCTGGTTGCTCTCCATGACGTGGCGATTGTGGCCCCAGTGACACCCTCACCCTCTCTCAGCAGGTTCCCCTTTCCCAGAACTTCGGGCTCCATGGGTCTTCTGCAAATCCAAGTTGCAGTCCTGGCTCCCAAAGCCTCAAAATGTGACTGTTTGGAGACAGGGCCTTTTGACAAGGCGATGGAGTTAAAATAAATCCATTCAGATGGGCTCTAACCCATCTGACCCTAAAAGAAAGGGACACTGGGACACACAGAGACCCCTGGACTGTGCGCACACAGGGCCAACCACATAAACAGGTGGCAGGAAGGGGGAAACTGCAAGCCAAGGACAGAGGCCTCCAGGGAAGCCTACGCTGCTGGCACCTTGACCTGGGACTTCTAGACGCTGAGACTGTGAGGCAATGAATGTCTCCATGAGCCACCCAGTCTGTGCCACTGTTTTATGGTAGCCCCAGCAAACCAATACACATTTCTGTGTGGAAATTCCCAAATCCAAGTCTCCATCTGCTGCCCTAAGCCCTACCAGAATATCCAGCAGCTTCCATCACATCCCCAAGCAAAACTCTCAGGCCTGAGCAGAGCTGCAGAGCCAGGAGCTGACGGTGGTGGGAGGCAACGGTGGGGCTAGATGAGAGAGTAAAGGGACACAAGTCTGCCCAGGGAGCCTTCGAGATGCTACAGTGCCGAGCAGTAGGTTTCTGAAGGTCACCAGAGATTTTCAAAGTGCCGTTTTGGGAAGCTTAATCACGCGACTGTTACCTTCCCTTATTAGGAGCGAATAAACTGCCTTAAAAATGTTCTGTGGTTGTATTTTCATCCTCAGAAAAGCAGGCGTGAATTCGCATTGTTCCAGGCTGTGCAAACAAACCTCACTCAGTGTGCTAACTGCCCCAGGGGAAGAGGCCTGGGTTGGGGCTCCAGCCGGGGTGGGGATGTACTATACAATTCACAGATGGGGCTGGGAAAAACCAGCCCAGTTTCCTGCGCTTAGCGCCAAGACACCATTATAAGAACACACTCTACTCAGCCTGTGGGACCAGGTAGAATCAACAGAAAAGCTTCTACCTACACAGACACAGACAGTCAAAAAAATAAATACAAAGAAAGAAGAAACCTCAAATGTATTTTGAATTTGTGGATGAAATATCAGAACTGTGTGAAAAAAATTAATACCAAGCAAGAGTCAATACACCGAGTAACAGGAACTTCTGCTCTGTATTTTATTTGTTTTTTTTTTGTTTTTTTTTTTTTTTGGTGCTGGGGATCGAACTCGGGTCCTTGTGGTTGCAAGGCAAGCACTTTAACCGCTGAGCTAAATCCCCAGCCCCCATCTGCTCTGTATTTTAAAAGCTCCATGAAACACTATATCTAATAAAACTACGAAATAAATATGTTCAGATGCTCAGAGAATCAAAGGAAGCATTGCATTTGCTAAGAGAAAATACAACAAAAGTAAGCAGAAATTAAACAAAGGAGGTATGAAGAAGAAAAGAAAACAAAAGAAATCTTGGGGTCTACTATACACAGCTGGACTTATATTCTCAAGGCATACAATGCAAACCTTGTGAAAAATGTTTACTACATTTGCAGTAAAAATTAGTATAAAATGGATTCCATGTGAAGAAATAAAATTGACCCTTGACTTGACGTTCAGTGGTGATATTGAAGAAAATTTGCTAGGAAGTAATATAGAGATACACAGACAGAACCATGAAGCTGTTCGTAATTTTGATTTGGGTTCACTAATTTCACAGTGGGGAATTCATTCCATAGCATAACCCAAAAACCCCACAGGCTACATGCACAAACATATTTATTGCTTCCATGATGGCTAATTCCTGAAAACAGAATTCTGAAACAGAATACTCACTATGAGAAGAATAATTCCGTAAAATACAGCACATCCCACAAGTGAAAGAATATAAACAGTTATGACTGCATAAAAGCCCTTTTAAAGATTTATGACAAAAAGTTTAAAGTTGAAAAATGGATTTTGCTTTCTGGCCACAGTGAAGTCACTGTGCCCAACTAATCCACCCACCATAAACAATCATCGAACCAGACATAACACGAAAGGAGACCGCTTTTTGGCTTTGGACAAGGAGCAGAGTGAGAGTGCCAATTCGGAAAGTGGGGAAACTCGCAGGATGTACCTCATTATAACCCCGAACCTCCATGAGGACAGTTTCCCAGCTGTGACGCCACGAGTTGGAGTCTGAGCACAGCTGGTAATTCCCCTGATCTGAAGAGGCAAAGCCTGGCTTGAGGGAAGAGGAAATGGGCTAGTCGGGGGGGCCTGCATCAGAAAGGAGGGAGCTGTGTGGAGGGTGGGTGGGCACAAGTTTGGGGTCCTCATAGTCCTTACAATGTCTCTGGGTAATGGCTGCTGCAGAACCGAGGGCAGAATGAGCTACCTGAGGTTGGGTGGTTCTTGAGGATGCTAGAGTTCCAGCCAGCTCCCACCCATGTTCCAGAAACATTGAAGGGTATCCCGTGAAAATCTTAATGCTAACAAATTCAAAAACTCACAAAACACACATTATCAAAACTGATTTATGCAGACATAGATAGGCTAAAGAGCTTGGTGTCTATTATGGGACAAAACTGTTCTAAAAACTTCTTACAAAGAACGTTCCAGGCCCAAGTAGACTCAGTGGTGAATTTTGGTTAAAGAAACAAATAAGATCAATATTGCATAAAGTTTTTCTGAACTTAGAGGAAGGAGGACCATTTCTCAACTGGTTTTATGAGGTTAACATTACCCTCAGTTCAAAATAAACATAGACATTTCCAGAAAATTACAAACCAATATTGCTCATGAGTTTAGGTGCACACGGCCTCCAAAAATTAACAGATCAATTTAATTAATACGTAAAGAAGTATATCACATAGTGACCAAGGGGGATTTATCCTAGGAAATCAAGTTAGATTTAATATTCAAAAATCAGCCAAAGGCACTTTGATAAACAATTTGGCAGTTTCACAAAAAGTTAAACAGAACTATGATACACTCCAGCAATTCTACTCCTATCTGTCCATGAGAAATGAAAGCATATGTTCACAAAAAAACTACATGAAAATTCATAACAGCATTATTCATAAAGCCCCAAACTGCAAACAACCTGAATGTCCATCAACTGATAAACAGAAAAAGCAGAGTATTCAGCAGTCAACATGGAACAAACTATAGGCACATGCTACACCTTGAAAATTGTATGCTAAGTGAACGAAGCAGACACAAGAGACACACACTGTATGATTCCACTTACTGATGAAAGGACCAGAGATGACCAGACAAATTAGATTAGTAGTTGTCTGAGAATGTAAAGTAGGACAAGAATTAACTGAGATGGGCATGAGGCAACAAAGATGTCCTAAAAGTAATGCATAGTAATGATTGTACGGCCAAGCAAATTCAGAAAAATTTTCTAATTGTACACTTTAAAGGGGTCCATCTTATGGTAAACTATACTCCAATGAAGTTATTTTTAGAGCTAGGTCAGTTTGTGCACACCTGTAATCCCAGCACTCTGGAGTCTGAGGCAAGAGGATCAAGCATTTGAGGCCATCTTGGGCTATATAATGAGTTTAAGGCCAACCTGTACATAGAGTAAGAGCCTGTTTCAAAGACAACAACCACAGAAGTTATTTTTAAAAATCAGTGTAATTGACTACATTAATAGAATAGAAACAAAAACAAGGGATCACTTTCACAGATGGAGAAAAAGCATTTGACAAACTTCAACACCCTTTTGCGATTAAAAAATACTTATCAGAAACCTAAGAGTGAAAAATAAACAAAGAACTTCCTCAAATTAATAAAGGGTGGGGCCAGGGATTCAGCTCAGTGGTTAGAGTGCTCGCCTTGCAAGCACAAGTCCCAGAGTTCGATCCCCAGCACCCAAAAAAAAAAAAAAAAAAGAAAGAAGAAAGAAAGAAAGAAAGGGTGTCTGCACCCTTAATTCTACAACTAACACCATAATGAATGATAAAAAGCTGAATGTGTCCACCTAAATTCTGGAATAAATCAAAGATTTCCACTTTCCCCAATTCTACTCAATATTTTACTGGAGTTTTTAAGCAGTACAAAAGGCAAGCAAAAGAAATAAAAAGCGTAAAGACTGAAAATATAGATGTCACATTGTCTCTATTCACAAATGACTCGATTTTTTATGTAAAAGATTCTAAGGTCTCTAGTTAATGTCTAATAGAGTAAGTAAATTCAGAAATGCCACAGGATGAAAGGTCAATATCTGAAAAGCAGTTGCATTTCTATTTTCTCACATTGAATAATTAGAAAATAAAATTGAAAAACAATATTATTACAACAGCATTTAAAAATACTTAGGAACAAATGTAACAAAATTTATGCAAGACTTTATACATGGAAGGCTAAAAACTTCATCGAACACAGTTAAAGGTAGATACTGTGCTCATGGATAGGAAGACAGTACCTATTAACCCAAAATTAATCTATAGATTTGACTCAGTATCCCAAAAATATCCCAACAGGATAGTTTAGGGAAATTGAAGAGCTTGATCTAAATATGATACTAATATGTCAATGATCTGGGATAGACAACCCCTTTTAAAAAATGGACAAAGTTGGAGGACTTGCATTCTCTGATATCTAGAAACACATAAAGGCACAGTTAGTCACGACAATGGTATTGGCTTTAGGGGCAACAAGTAGCTCAGTGGCAGAATGTTTGCCCAGCCTGCAGAAAGCTCCAGGTTTAATCCCCAGCACCACCACCACCACAACAGTAAACAAGTAGATCAAAGGGGCATAATAAATGGAGTGTGTTGAATAGTAACACCCCCCAAAATGGGTTTCCTCCTAGAATCTTGTGTCTTTATTTGGAAATAGGGTCTTTGCCAACATAATTACATTAGGAATCTCAGGATGAGGTCATCCTGAATTTAGGATGGGCCTTATATCCAATGACTGGCTCTGTGGAAGAGGAATGAGCAAAAAGACACAGGGCAGAAGGACAGGTCAAGACAGAGCAGAGTGGGGCTCTGCAACCACAAGTCAAGAAAGGCCCGGAGCTACCGGAAGCAAGCAGCAGCAAGGAAGGGATACTCAGTGGTAGTAGTTTGTTACAGCAGCCCCAGGGGGCTAATTCCGCTGAGAACCGGAAGAAAACCACTAAATATGATGAATATTCAACAAAGTTGCCAGTGCAGGGCTATGAGGAAAGAATTCAAGCAACAGAGCTGGCACAGCTAGGTATCTAAATGGAAACCCAAATCCTTTAGCCTCTGTCCCACAGCATACACGAAGTGTTTTGAATGAATCAGAGATCAAAAAGCTAAAACTATAAAATTTCCAGAAGAAAACAGAAAAGCGTATGACCTGCAGGCAAAAATGTAAAACACAAACACGAACCATAAAAGGAGAGAGTGATGAATTGGATTTCATAGAAACCCAAAACTGCTCTTCAAAAAGCACCATTAAGAGAGCAAGAAAATAAGCTTCAGAGAAGAAGAAAATGGCAGTTAGAGGCATGATCACAAAACACAGTGAATGTTTAAACTTTTAAAAATTCATTACAGCTGGGCATGGTGGCACAGGCCTATAATCCCAGCCCTCGGGAGGCTGAGGCAGGAGGATTGCCATGAGTTCAAGGCCAGCCTGGGCTCCATAGTGAATTCAAAGCCAACCTGAACTACAGAGTGAGACCTTGTCTCAAAAAAAATTTTTTTTATTATAGACACTCTTTCCTGAGTGTCTTTAGTTGCACTATTATAGATACCTTGATACTCTGACTCAACTTAAAACATTGACCTTTCATGGTCGTCATTTTGTCTTTGGGAAGAGCCAGAAGTCACAGGGTGCCAAATCCAGTGAAGAAGGTGGAGACAACAGACAGTAATTATTTTTGGTTTTGTTTCTGAGTGTTTTTCTTTTTCTTTTGAGATAGGGTCTTGCCACGCAGTTCATGCTGGCCTTGAACTCATGGCAATCCTCCTGCCTCAGCCTCCTGAGTGTAGGGATTACAGGTGTGCACTACCAGGCCTGGCGACACTGTGATGTTTTTATTTGACAGAAATTGCTATAAGGGTTTTTAATGGATTCAGGACATCAAGACAGTGTCACAAAGCAAAGGACATTCACAAAACAGAATATCCAGAACTGCTTCAGGAAGTGGCAAGAATGGTAGGATAAGTGTGTTCAAAGTAAGGGAGAATATTTTGAGGACAATTAATGGCTATATGCCTTTTACTGTAATATTTTTATTTAAATACTCACTGTATTTTTTATCGCTCCTATTATATTTGTCTGACAAAGAATTCGTACCCAAAGTATATGAACTCAAAAGGAGAAGACTAGTAACCCAATTTAAAATGGGAACAGCAAAGGATTTGAACAACTAATTCAGAACGGATGACGTATGAATGGCCGGTAAGTCCACAAAAACACGTTCAGCACAATTACTCATCTGAGAAACACAAACGGAAACAACTAGATGCCACCTCATCCTCACTAGTGAGACTAAAATTGAAAAGATTGGTGATTAAAAGTGTTAGTGGAGCTTAGCAGCCGCAGGAACACGCGGGCTTTACCCGTAAGAGTGTGGCGTGGCGCAGACATTGGGAACGGTGTGACAGTCCTTTCAAAGTTGAATGTATACTTTCAGCTCACATCTGCTCCACATCTGTGGATCCAGCCAACTGTGAATAGACAATATTTGCAGAAAAAGTTGTATCTATACTGAACCTGTGTTGACTTTCATTCTTGCGATCATCCCTATACACAGCAACTATTTATGCCTCATTTATCCTGTGTAGGTATTATTAGTAACATGGGAATGATTTAAAGTATATGGAAGGATGTTGGTGGGTTATACTCCAATACTGTGCCATGTTATATAAAGGACTTGAGCATGCAAGGATTTTGAGTTTTTGACCCTAGAAATAATTTCTCCTAGGTACTGAGGTCTGGCTGTACTTACCGGGTAACCCAGCCATTATACTTCCAGGTATCTATGCAAGGAAAATGAAAGCACACATACAAACACACCAAAAATTATGCACAAATGTTCTGAATAGCTTTATTTATAAAAAGTCCAAAAATCAGCGGCAACTCAATTTAACAGATGAACAAATAAGCAAATTGTAGTGTAGCCATCCGATGCATTAGTGCTCAGCTGCCGAAAAGAACGAATGGCTGAGATGCACAACATAGATGAATCTCGAAAACATCTTGAAGAAAAAAAGCCAGTCAAAAAAGGGTATATACCAAATGATTGTGCTCATAAGAATTCTAAAAGAGTTGCAATTATAGCGATGGAAATGAGATCAGTGCTAGGTGGGAACTGTTGGTGGGGTGCAGCTGATGGGGAAGGGGTGCAAGGGAAATGTCTGAGATGCTGGGAAAGCTCTTGCTCATTCAAGGTGGTAGTTATGTGGTAAATTCATTTGTCAAAACTCATCATTCTGTACACTTATTGTATAAAAGTTAAGCCCAACAAAGTGGATTAAAAGTACATTTCACCACTTAGGTTTTTTGTTTCTTTAAGGTCCAAAACTAAAGGAAACTTTCCATGATGGATGTTTCAAGTGTCATTTACATGGGTGGAGAGAACAAGAAACTTTAGGAGGAAAACAGACAGGCGGGGCCTTGGTTGTGAGCTTGAAGGATTTTGCCTCTTCTGCTGACACTTGGACTTTATCCTGTGTTAGAAACAGTAGACTAATAGGTATGGAGTTTTTGGATTTTTATGGATTTTTTTTAAACATTCCATATATACTATTGTTATACCTTTTCGGGGAAATTTATTTACCTTTAAGGTTAAGGAGACTGAAGCTGACAAGTTCCAGGAAGTGTGTGAAATCTGTAGATCCCCAGACTGAGGTGTGAAATCTGTAGATACTCAGCCAAATCAGCAATCCACTCATACAGAAAGGTGGAGAATTGTTACCATTTTTGCAACCTATTGTGATCTTTATCACCATTCTATGTAGAAGAAAACTAAAGTTCAGAGAAGTTAAGTAACTTTTCTGAGGTGGCACAGCCAATAAATGCATAATGGTGGGGCTCTGATTCCAAACCTTTTCCACAACAAAATAGAGATGGTCACTTTAAGGAATCTCCAGTGTTTATGCCATTAAATCTGCTCCTCCCTCTGTAAAGTTACAGAATTGACAGATCAGAGCATGGAGGAGCAGGAAGCTTATGGGCAGTAGATGTTTCTGAAATGATTTTGAATGTGACAGATAATTTCCTGAGACCAGAATGGCAAAGAACTCCACTTCCTTTCGGCACTATCAGGGGCTGAGAATGTCTTCAGTAAATACTCCACTTGCCCCATATTTCCTCATACTTCACAAAAGAGAAACATTAGAAACACCAAGCAGCCTCCTCAGTGCGTGAGCTTCCTCCCAAGCCCATGTCCACAGAGGACCCGCAGATTTGTGGTGGCAGAGAGCGAAGTGGGGGGACGGCTTCTGCATGGCTGCCTGTTCCTGTGGAGTAACCCCAAGATTCAGCAAGACGACGGACCGAAAATGTCTCCATGTTCAGGAACATTATCAGATCCTTGTCAAAACAAGCCAACAGGCCCTGAGGATGACCAAGGAGCATGTGAGGTTGAGCACCAGAGGGAGCCGCTGTTTCTGAAATCCCAGCAATAGGACAGAGAAACACGGTGAGCCTGCAGCCAGGCCAGGAGTGACCGTGCCGGTCAGTGCAGGAAACGGGAAACAGGCTGGAAATGTACACATATACATCCACAGAGGGAGGACGTGACCAGCCTGCAGAGGAGCGGAAACCACTGTGGGCTACCTTGGTCTGTAGTCTTAGGTGTAAGAACCCAGAGCGTTACTTCCTTGCTGTGTACCCCAATTTGAAGCAGGAGATTCTTCTTACCAAAGTACACGAAGTGACCCTCAAACGTTCCTGGTCACCGTTCCTATACGCCAGTGGAGATTCTGATGCTGCGGTGGTCTGGGTGGCCTCGAAGTCTATTCTTTTCTTTTGGTGGGGGCAGGAGGTGCTGGGGATTGAACTCAGGGCCTTGCACTTGCTAGGCAAGCACTCTACCACTTGAGCTAAATCCCCAACCGCTGGAGGCCTATTCTAACAAGAGCACCAGGGGACTGTGGCAGTGGGACAAGTGTGGGATATAGTGGCGTGCAGCTGCTCAGGGCTGCCTCGCTTTGTCTCAGCTGGACACTCGTGGAAAATATTTGAAAGCAAGAAGTGCATTACTCTTGGCCAAAGGCAACATAACCAAGGACAATGGGTTTCTGAGCATGCCTTTAACGGGTAGCATATTCTAACCTTGTAGTTTGTTAACATTTATATCTAGATGTCTCCCTAAAGCCTCGTGTACTCGTAAGTGGGGCTTTGGGGAGGTGACTGGACCATGGAGGTGTGATATCCATCAGTGGGTTAGTCTTCTGATGAGTTCATAGCTGAATGCAACTTCAGGAGGTAAAGCCTGGTGGGAGGAGGTGGGTCCCTGGAGATGCAGCCTGGAGCGTCCATTGCCCTCCTCCTCCCTTGATCTCTCTGCTTCCTGCCACCATACCCTGAGCTTTTCTCCTCTGCCACGTCCCTTTGCCTGCCATCCTGCCTTGGAGCCAACCGACTGTGGACCGAATGTTCTACAAACTCTGAGCCACAATAAACTTTTCCTCCTTTAAATTATAGGTGTTGAGCATCGTGTCTCCACAATGAGAAAGTAATTAAGACATAGTTATGGCAGGGTAAAGTCTCTGGCCCTGGTACTGCAACTGGTTTGGGGGTGTCCCTGATGTGCCAGGCGTCTGCCTTTTGGGTGCTGCACGGTGGGATAATCTGGGGACTTTCAGGAAAGGAGCTGGGGCAGCACTGTCAGGCCGTAGGCGTTGGCAGGCTTAAGGATCTGATTATAGAGCACCTTATAAGGCAGAGTTTCAACGTTCAATTTTTGGACAGAAGCATCCTGCCGAACAGCAGCGATGCCTGAGACATCTACTAGGTACCACACAGATGTTTCGAGGTTACAGGAAAAGGGCGGGTGGCATTTGAGATCTCAAATGCTGTATTTCCTTGCAGGTGCCAGCATTTACCAGTCATGTGGCCCTGGCCATGCACGAGCCACGGTCTCCCAGCCTCCAAGCGGTGAAGAAGGGTCTTTGTCCACAGGAGGTATATGTGTCAGGTGGAGCCCAGTGTGCTGATTAAGTGAAGCCATGGTGTAAGTGCTGGTTTCTCTTTTCAGTCACCATATTTAGAGACACATCTGGTGCTTCTGATCAAACATTGTTTGGGATTTTTTTCCTCCATGTCAGTGAAATGCTTTGAAGGTTCACACTCAGGTCTACAATCTCTGATCTGCAACACCAATGGCCAAAGCCAGAACTCCAAAAGGCTTCCCATATGTGGCAAAACAGTCTAGCCTGCCCTGAGGTCATTTCCCATAAACTCAGATATGGACAGGAGGCTTTCGGTGGTTTTTATTTGTCATCTGCATAGGACTTGCTCCAGAAATAGAAGCCAATTGAATTCAGAGTGTCACAGAGCATACAGTGTGTGCACAGTATTTTCTTCCCAAAATCTGGAAGGCACCGGATGCCCGAACAATCTGTCTGAGAGGCTTCTGAGAAGGGGCCCAGGACCTGCCCTCTTCCCAGTGAGTCTCAGAATTGTTGACCTTGAATGGAGTCCTGAGAATCGCTTGCGCTGAGAACAAGAACTTCCCTGCTACATCTCCCCTTGGTATTGGTCTTCTAGTTGCTGCTTTCAGAGCCAGGGCCTCATTACTTAAGTCCCTGAGGGCTGGGGACTTAACTCAGTGGTCAGAGGGCTTGCCTCACAAACACAAGGCCCTGGATTTGATCCCCAGTACCAAAAAACTTAAGTCCTGGAAACTCTTCCCACTGGGGATCACTTCTCAAATGATGTCTACTCTCTGCACCAAATCTGTCTCCTTTGACCCTCCCCCAAGGGTCCCCATTCGGTCACCTGGAGCCCAGCGACTCCACAACCCCTCTGCAGCCAGGTCCCACACTCAGGGTTGGCTGCATCATTTGCAGGGTCTGGTGCAAAATGAGAATGTGGGGCCCCTGTTCAAAAAGAAAGAGAGAGAAATGTCATTAAAGGCACCAAAATATAAAATATATGGACAGTCTTGCCTAGCACGATGGCACACACCTGTAATCCTAGCTACTTGGAGGCTGAGGCAGGAAGATCACAACTTCAAACCCAGCCTGGGCAGCTTAGCAACTTAACAAGAGCCTGTCTCAAAATAAAAAAACTTTTTAAAAGAATGGGAACATTCCCAAGTGAAAAGAGGAAAGGTTTGTTGTAGCTCAGAGTTTGTAGAGGGTACAGTCCATAGTTGGCTGGTTCTAAGGCAAGACAACATGGCAGATGAGAAACAATCCATGGCAGGGTAAGTAGAAAACAGCAAAAACTGCCTTCTATCTTTCCCTTTATATTCCATCCAAACTACAAACCTATTGCTTGGTGCCACCCACACCCAGGGTGGGTCTGTCTTCGGTAAATCAGTTCAGCCACACCCAGAAGTTTCTTAAACCAATTAATGGACTAATCCAGTGCCAAACATCCTTAATCCCAGCATCATACATCCATGATCCAGCCCAGTCCCAAAAACCCCACCTATGAACACATGGGGTTTGGGGGGACATCTAGATACAAGCCATAACAACTCGTGTCTGGGATTTAGCTCCCAAGAGAACTGGATTCAGGAAGGTCACTGAGTCGTGCTCTTGGGAGGTGACTCACCAGTAAGGACAGGAAGAAGACAGGCCTGGGGAGAGGGAAGGGGACCAGCGCCATAGTGCAATGGAGCCCTCAGACAAGGCTGCATGTAGATTTGGAGTGTTGAGGGACCTTCAGTGGCCCCAAGTGAGGCAAACAAGCTCAGTCTTCATCGTCTTAATCAGCCAGTTATAATCAGGCTTAATCAGCCTTAACCAGCCATCATCTTAATTGCCAGCTATGGCCGCTCCCTGGGAGGGGCTGTAACACGGGACAGAGGACAGCACCCAGTGATGGGGTCGGAGGCGGGGCCACAATCAGCGTACCATCACTGCTGACAAAGGAAGGTAGCTCTGACTTGCGTGGTGGTTGATATTTACATATGCCAACTAATGAAACCAAAGGGGCGTTCCCAGCTAGGGGCACAGGGATGCCCTGCTTAAAGAGGCAGCCTTGGTAAAGCACCCTAATATTCCCATCAATTATTTAGATCATATGACTTATGCTGGGACACTCTGGGGAGAGAAAGGAAGCATTACTAGTATTATGGTGGTATAACAGGTTTCTGTGCTATTTTTCTCATTTCGGGGATGAGGAAGCCTAACACACCCACTGTGAGCAAGCTGTTGCTACGTGACAGGACCAGCTTCCCCCCTACAGTCTGGTTCCAGAAACAAAAATTCAAGACGCTGCAGAGAAGAATTGGTGGCCTTGGTGAAGCATTGATCGTGAGATGTAACTCGGGGTCAGCTGGGACGGCGCGTTGGGCTTGCCTGGGAAAATGGTGGGGCAGTTGACTGGGTGGACAGTCAAAGGAGCAAGTGGAGGGAAGTGGTGTCTTAATCCTTTTTCTGTTGCCATAGCAGAATGCCAGAGACTGGGTTATTTACAAAATAATGAGATTGCTGTGGTTTGAGTATGGGCGTCCCCTCTGAAAATTCATACTGCAATCCAACCCCACTGTGAAGTACTGAGGGAGGAAGCTTAACCCTACCACAGTGTTTAGAGGTGGGGTGTTTGAGGACGATCAGGATTAGACAAGGTCATGAGGATCAGCCCACGATTGAATACCACTGGCTGTGTGAGAAGAGAGAGGCCGCGACGTGTGCGCTGGCTATCTCCCACCACTCCACTCCCTGGCCTGCCTGGAGACTCTGTCAGAGAGACAGTCACCCCCACATGTGCCAATGACGTTGGACCAGAATTATGAGCCAAAATAAACTTCTTTTACACCTTACCCAGTTTGTGGTATTGTGTTGTTAGCAAAGGAAAGTGAACTAATGCAGTTTATTTTGGCTCGTGGTTCTGGAGACCGGAAGTCCGCGGTCAGGCGACCACATCCGGCAAGGGCGTCGCGCTACTTTAACTCACGGCAGAAAGCAGAAGGGGAAGCGGGAGAATATGGACGAAGCCAAACATGAAGGCAGCCCTGCTTCATAACCACCCTCTCTAGGAGCAACTGACTCTGTCCCCAGAGAACAAGGACTCACTCACTACTGAGAATTCACCCAGTCCCGAGAGAAAAGCTCTACTCTCTCTTAGCGACCTAATCACTTCTCAATAGCATTGCACTGGGAATTAAGGTTCCAGCAGGTGAACTTGGGGAGGGCGCATTCAAATCACGGTAGAGGGAGAAGTGCACCCGAGACCTTCAGTGAGTGGCACTGCTTCCACTCTGCCCGCTCTGACACAATAAATGAATGCTGCAAGTGGGCCTTCTCAGATTACTCACACGCATTATAGAATCATTCAATATAACACAATCTCCTGTTAAAATTATTTAGTCTATCTAAACCAGAACTTCCTACTGGTGCAACACACTGTGTGCGTGCACACACAACACACACACACACACACACACACACACGGTTGGAGAGCCGCAGGACCTCACCCTGAGATGGGTGTCTGCAGACCCCAGGACTGACCCTGGAGAGATGCAAGCTCCCTCTTCTCGCTGTGGCCTGCATGTGGCATAAGGGCTGTCTGAGAGCAAGAAGTGTCTGGCCAGAGGCTCGTCTGTCTAGCAATAGGAGAGGAACCTCGGCATGCAGCCCTGTGGTGGGAGTGAGAATCACTGAGGTACAGAGCCTCAGAGTCCTGCCCCTCCTGAGACCTTTGCTTCTGGGATTAGGCTCCCCAGGGATGTTGCTGTTCATGTCCTTGCAGTTGGCTGCATGCGAACTAGCAAACCCCAGCTGACTGATCTTGCGAACTATGAGTACACACCTCCACTCTTTTGTCTATGGGATTTACTGATATGCAAATTAGGGAACTGGTGGAGCAAGAGCTGACGAAATGCCAATGCCAGAACTGGGGTTCAGAGTCACACACGATGCACTTGCATTTGGTAAGGGACGAGAAGAAGAGAAGCCAATCTGGGGAAGAAGACTAAAGATTCTCCTTTGGCATGAGGAGTTTGAGGTCTCAGTGATGCATTGAAGGGAAGTGTATGTTCATGGGCATTTGAGTTTCTAGGCTGGGTTCCCAAAGAGCGAGCATGGCTTCTGATGGAAATTTGGGACCATATTTGATTGAGGATCATTATCTGCTATGTGGGAAGTAATGGCATAAAGAAGCCTAGAACGGAATTGCGAAGCACTACAACATTTAAAAGTTGGAAACAAGAAAAGGATCTGGCAAAGAAGGCTGAGGAAGAGCAAGTGAGGTGGGGGGGTGGGACCTAGGTGAGTAGACTTAGAAGCTGCAAAGGAAGTGATTTTAAGGAGGACCGGTCATCAGTTTAAATGCTGGAAGAGATGAGCAGGATGAAGTCTAAGAAGTGTTAATTATACCGAAAGGCGTGTATTTCACCTTGGCCAGAGCTGATTGCAGGAGGGAGGGAGTGGGAGGCAAGTTACAGGACTGGCTGAAGAATAAACAAGACTGAGGAGAATAATCTGATTGCAAAGTTGCCTATGAATGGAAAGGAGAGGAAGAAGCCCTATGATGTGGGAGTATGAGTTCTAAGAGAAGTTTGCAAACGTAAGAAAAAGCTTTAAGTTTTCTGCCTGTGGAAAGAAACTGATGAGATTGGTAAAACAGAAGACAGAAGACAGTACTGAGGTAGCTGGGGTCCCTGAGAAGGTGAACAGTAAAGACAAGAGGGAAAAATCTCATGATCCCTCTATAGAAATGTACTTTTGTAGGAATCTGTAATTCCCAGCCTGAAAGACAGCTCTGCACCACAGTGGGCAGCTCCGTGCTACTCAACCCCCACTGTCAGTGAGCGCGATGTGGAATGGTGATTCCAGGGAATTTGGCAGGAAAACTGAGGAGAAAGGGAGCAGTGGGGCAGGGGAGGTGCTCTGTCTAGCCACTCACCCATCCATTTGTCCATCCATCCATCCATCCCCCTGGGCATCCACCCATCCACCAACCAACCTAACCATCCAGCCAACCATCCAGTCAGCCAGCCATTTGCATGAAAGTGAGAATATGGTGAAACTAAACAGTGTGGGGGGCACAGTGCTGGAGAGATGAACATGTAGGTGGGTGATGGAGCTTTCCTGGAATGTGAATCTGGCTGGCTTCACTCTCCATGGGTCTTAACTTGCTTTTGGGGGTGGGGGGAGGGGGTAGTACTGAGGACTGAACCCAGTCCCCAAACCCTTTAATTTTTTTATCCTAAGACAAGGTTTTGCTGAGTCACTAAATTGCCCAGGCTGGGTTCAAACCTGTGATCCTCCTGCTTCAGCCTCCTGGAGTGTTGGGATTATAGGTTTACACCACCATGGGTCTTCTTAACTTGCTAATCACTAACCATTAAGGAAATGCACATCAAAACTGCAGTGAGATACCACTTCATATGTACTAGGATGGCCACAATTAAAGAAATGGAAAATAACAAGTGCTTGGAAACTTGTACATTGTTGAGTAGAAAATGGCACAGCCATTGTGGAAATCAGTTAAGTGGCTCCTCAAAAAGTTAAATATAGAATTACCATATGTCCCGGCAAGCCCAATTCGGCATATATACAAAAGAATTGAAAACAGTCACTCAGATGAATAGAGCTCTATCCATATTAGCTGAGGGGTGGGAACAACCCAATGTCCACTGGTGGATGGTGGCTAAACAAAACACGATCTAGCCATATAGCAGACTATCATGCAGCCATTAAAAGAAATAAAGCACCGCTACATGCCACAACCTGGGTGGGCCTCAGGAGTGAAAGCAAGCAGGTCGTATATTGTATGGTTCTGCTTTTGTGAAATATCCAGAATAGTTAATTGTAGAAACAGAAAACAGATTGGTGGTTGCCAGGGGATCAAGGGGAGGGAGGAATAAGGAGTAACTTAGTGGATACAGGGATTTCTTTTGGAGTAATGGAATGTTTTGGAACTAAATAGGCAAGGTGAATTGTACAGCAGTGTAGACACACTCAAGGCCACTGAATTGCAGGCTTTAAAATGGTTCATTTTATGCCATTGTGAATTTCGTCTTAATTTTTTTTTAAAGAAATAAATCTCAGCTCCTCCCTGAGCACCGAGTCCTACCACTCCACCCCACCCCACCCCCTCCCGAAGCTGAGTAATGCGCTTGGAGCCTGCAGGACCAGACATAATGTCCCGACCTGAATGACCAACCCTAGAGGTCCAGCTGTCTCTCCGCCTTCCCTTTCCCCAACTCCATCCCAGGATACCTTTGTCCTTTTTGGAAGCCGCCCTTCCCTCAGTGAGTAAAACATCACTGCTTCCTGACCACCTATTTCGGGAACCTGGCAGAGCAAAGAAAAACAACCACCATATAGGGAGGCATCTCAGGCGATGGGACGGCTGCCCCAGCCCCAAGCTTGGAGGAAACAGACACTTCAAAGTTGGCCGAGACTGTGGTCCAGGCTTCCTGTGGCCCAGAAAGTAGCAGGGAAGTCGGGGTCCCAGCTTGGTCTGCTGCACAGAGATTCGGGAATCGACCACACCCTCATTTGGCCTCCAAAGGGCCCTTGAACACGTTGATTCTCAACTAGTTTTTTCCCTCAAAAAGTGAGCGGCAGGTTCCCTTTTCAGTCTCTCTTTGGGATAGGAATGTCAGGCTGGCAGATCGGGAAAGTGGAGGCTGGAGAGAAAGCGACGCACTGGAAATTGGTGTGCTGAGCGAAACTGCCCAGTGAACTCACTGGGCGATCTTGAGCAAATCCCCCCAAGTTCAATTTCAGTAGGGCTCATGTTAAACTAGGGCCAAATTAGAGCGGTTTACCTGACTGTGCAGGTGAATTCACAGGTAAGTTGGTGTGGTCCTGCAGACGCCAAAATCCATGCCACCCTTGTGAAGGGCAACACGTTTGGAACTCAGGTGTCCCCAGAGCATGTCAACCAAGGCGGCAAGTGCTGGAGGTCAGTGCAGTCACAAAATGTAACACCACACAGCAATCAGAATTGATTTCCAGATAGCGTTGCGCAGTGAAAAGAAGACAAGTGTGAGAGCCTGAATCTCTATCACTTACCAGCTGCATGGCTGCTCTTTCTCCATCTATGAAGTGGGATGTGCATCACACACACACATACACACACAAGGGTTGCAGGTGTGAGAATAATGAATATGACATGACTGAGATGCAGTAAGTTATCAATAAAATAGCGCTGGGGGGGTCCTCTTTGCTCAGCTGTTTATCTTCGCTCAAGGTGAGTTCTGTCCTTCAGCCAATCAGACATCTTATTTTGTGTCAGACTCCTGGAGGGGTCCTCCTGCTCTGGACCGCCAGGCTTATTAGAAACGGAAACTAACATTTGGGAGTTTTGTCTGGCACCCCTTCTCCACATGCCAAGAGCAAAAAAAAAAAAAAAAAAAAGGAGATGTATCATTCTTATTAATTTCACTTCTGGGAATGTATCCAAAAGAAACTCATGGAGGGGGTAGAAAAATCATGTATGCATTGTTTCTCATAATGTTATTTATAATACACAACAGGAGGGTTTGCTGAGAGGCCTAGGAAATGTGGCTTGTGGGTGCCATAAAATACAACACATTCACGCCGATCCCTGTGATATCTATGCAGAAAGACAGGGTGTGTAGATTTCAAGTTGTAAGAAGTTGGCCACAAAACTGCGTATCTACCAGGACAATAACTATCTGACTTCTAATACCTATTCAGTTTATATTCCACTAGACAGTGGAAGGGACTGTGGAGAAATTTAAATATAGTAGTTGATATTTTGCCATGGTGTTATGGGTACAACTTTTTAACATTGCAAAGCTATTTAATAATAAATTATTTTTGTTCATTTATCTCTTTTATGTAGTTGAACTAGATAATGTCTAAGTCTTCATCCCTCTCCAGAATTCTATGGGTAGTTTCGGCTTATATTTCTTCATCTACAAAATTACCTAGTTTAGTAGCTTTCCAGCCATAATCCTTAGACACGTGTGTTTTTTTTTAAATTTTTTATTTTTACCAAGAACATGTAATGGTACATTGTATACATAATGATCATAATCAACATGGTTATTTTGTACCTGTACATGATACATCTTGGTTTTCCCCCCTCTTCCCCCCCTTCCCCTCCCCTCCCTTCCATTCACCCGCCCCTCCCTATTTGCAACAAGTGTAGTTACATGTTACCATTTTTTCCCCTTTCATCTTACTTTTCTTTTAACCTTCTTCTTTATCCCCCTTTTCCCTATCTAGTTCTCCTCTCTTTTGAATATTA
>PVJO010022775.1:0-27380 GCA_004026905.1 Hystrix cristata | reverse complement strand
CCATTCGGTGCCGGGAGGCAGAGAAAGCTTGCACTCGGGGTCAGGAATTTTCGGTGAATCTCAGGAATCTTCAGCCCTTGTGGTTATCGCCGTCCAGGGCTGGGAGGCGAGGAGTGTGCGATAAGGCCGGGTCGGCTCAGGGTTCTTGATGCCACGAGGCAGGTGGATGACAGAGGTTGGGGGCAGGGGGACGAAGTCCAGGGGTCACAGCGCAGTCCGTGCCAGGCCTTGGCGGTCTGCATTTTTGCTGCAATTCCACTGGAATTTCTGGAGGTTTCCTGGAGGAGGAGGAGGAGGAGGAGGAGGATGCAGGGGAGGGGAAGGAGGAGGGGGAGGAGGCTATGGGGGAGGGGAAGGACGAGCAGGGGGAGGAGGGGGGAGGAGGAGGAGATTACCAGGAAGGCACTGGCCAGTCCTTCCCCCAAGGAGTTTGTGGTTGTTTCAAGACATGACCCAGCATGGTGGCACATGGCTGTAATTCCAGTAGTTAGGAAGCTGAGGCAGGAGGATGACTGCAAGTTGGAGGTTGGCCCTGGTTATACAGTGAGTTCAGGGCCAGCCTGAACTACACAGAGACTCTATCTCAAAAATAACGAGCAAACATAAATGCAGAAGGGACCAAGGCGTGTGTCAAGTGGGAGCGGGGAGCAGAGGGAGGATCGGGTGGGCTTTCAGACGAGGGACGCAGAGGGAAGCTTGACCCTGTGCAGGTGGGACTGAGGAGGCTTCAGCCCATGTGTGCTGTTGCGGGGCGGGCAGGGGACACCGGGGACGTGGGGACGCGCAGACTGGCCACCGCGCCCGTGAGAGTGCGCGACTCCTCACTCAGCCTGACCATCTGCTTTCTCTCCCACTCCCATCGCAGAACATGGGCAAGGTCATCACCAAGGGTTGCCGCTATGTCGTCCTCGGCCTGCAGGGCTTCGCTGCCGCCTACTCCGCCCCTTTCGCAGTGGCCACCAGCGTGGTGTCCTTCGTGCGCTAGCGGATCGGGGCCGCTGCCCCAGAACACCGCACCCTTCGGATCTGGACTCACAGAACACTTGGGCGAGAAGGCCGACTTCCTTGCTGGATTGGACGGAATCAGGAGTGAGCCGCCCTGCACCTTGGCATTCCCACGGCTCCGGGTCGCGGCGGCCCTGGGGTCGTCCTTCAGGACCCTGGATGCGAAGGCGGCGGGGCTGGGACGGAGACGGGTTTGAGCAGCATGGGCAGCAGATGGCTTTTCCAAGGCAAGAAATGACCTTGCTGGGGTCCCAAGGTCCATCAGCTTCTCCTGCGCAGGTCATGGGCTCCAGGGACACCCAGGCCCTGGCCACCTAACTTCTAGGACAGCGGCAAAGATGTTTATTCCTCCCTTCCTGTCCCTCCACCACTCTGTCATCGGGAGGCTCCAGAGGAAGGAAGGAAGAAAGGGAGGGAGGGAGGGAGGAAGACAAACGCTTTGAAGGCTGTGGGGCTTTGCAAAACGCATTCACAGCTGGGCCACATTCACGGCTGTGTAGAGAGAGGGATGCTGTCGCCCCCGCAGGGCACTCGGTGAACTGGAGAAGAAGGGCGAGCTCAGACACAGGCTGGGCGACGGGTCCCCAGCAGCCGCCGAGCCCCTCCAGCGGGTGCCAGAGGGAGGGGGAGAGAGAGGGCCTTCCTTGGGAAGCTGGGAGGGAGGTGTGCATTCAGAGCAGGAATCACTAAGTAGGAGACAGGTTGGAGGATGCAGAGAGAGAGCAGGAAGACACTGGAGGGCAGCAGGGCGTCCAGGGCCAGGGCAGGACGTGCAGTGTCCAGGATTGCAGGGCAGCTGGGACTGCAGCTCTAGAGCGAGTGCGGGGTGGGGGGGTGGCCAGGGTGCCATGGTGGGGTTCAGCCCTCCGTGGGGTAGTTCCAGCTCTGTGCAGCCCAAGACTCTGTGTCTCCCTGGACTCAAAGGTCAGGGTGGGTGGGTCCTGGCCCGGCCCCTGCCCGGGGTAACCTGCTGGCATTGTCCCCTGAGGTGCTCAGGGAGGTGAAGGATAGAGAAGACTCCTCTGCCAGCCCGTGTGGCTGGCTGTGTCTCGACTGTGTCCAGAATACCCAGAGGCCTGGGCGCTCTGCCGCATCCCCCCAGCCCAGCCAGGGCACTGGGCAGCAGGGAAGCCGGGAGACAGACAGACGGTAGAAGGGCTGGGTGGGCGAGAACAGTAGCTGGAGGTGAGGTGGGATCGAAGGGATAAAGCTGGGGAGACAGGCGACAAGGAAGGTTGGAATTTAAAAACTGTACTTTTAAGGAAAACTTCAGCTTTAGTACACGAAAGTTACTTAAACCTTTTTTTTCCTTTCAGGAAACTCACAATTTATTTTCAGAGTCTTAAAGACACAGTAAGCCTGTAATCGGGCATGTGGGGGGTGCTGTGTTTTTTACCTGTCTGTTACGCATTCTCCCACAAATTGCTGCCCTTTCGGAGGCGGAGATGTAGTGGGCAGTGGATCCCAGCTTCACACACAGGGAAATGGTATTCCGATGAGTAACGTGAGAGCAGGAACACGGCCGCAGTGACCCCTCTTGAAGACACCCCAAGCCCCATAACGTACCCAGCTCCAGATCACAGGCCCCCTCTCTCTCCAGGCCTGGACTCTATTTCTCTGAGCGTACACTTCTAAAATTTTTGTCTATAAATTCCTTTATGCCTTTTACTGACGTGTCCTGAAAATTCTTTGTCCATTCTAGGGGTAGGGCGGGTTTGGGGATGGGCTCACGTGGAGGACACCCCGCCGCCCAGTTCCTGCGTCACGAGTATTTGCAAGAAAGAGAACAAACACATGATGCCGTTTTAGCCCCGGTGGTGAAAGTTGGTCATTTTCACACGAGTGAGATCATTTTAACGCGTCTGGCAGTGCTGTGTGGGAAGGAGGGCAGGGCAAGGAGGAGAGAGAAGGACCTTCAGGACCGCCAGGGTCCTCTGGGGAACGGAGTGCTCCCCGGGGGAGACCAGTGCCCGCTCCTTCCCCGCCCCCCAAATGGTGAGTCGGCAAAGTCCAGCACATCCGGCCCTGAACTTCTTAAAGTCTGGTTAAGAATTAACTCAGAAATGTCAAAAGTCGGAGCCTGGCAGAGCTAGTCCTGGGGACCAGGTTCACGGGGTGAACGACTTCACCTGGCTGCTGGTGCCCGAGGGGTCACCTCGCCCCGCAGCGGGCGGGTCCTGCTGCTCCCTGTCGTGGCCTGCCGCAGGTGGCCTTTTGACCCTTGCTCTCTGGCTTTGTTGGCCTCGGGCCGACGCCCTCCTGGGAACTGTGCTCCGGAGCTCTCTCCCTTTGCCAGCCAAGTGGGGCTGCTTCTTCATCCTGTGCTCGCCTTGTGGTGCAAATAAAACTCCAGCTTGGTTAAGGCTTCCGGGGGAACTTGGTGAGGGACAGGCCTCTAGAAGCCGGGAGGGAGGCTCCCGGGTGCTCGGACCCTGGCTCCTGAGTCTGCTGGAGCCGAGAGCCCTCGGAGCCTCCAAGTTGGATTTGGAGTCCAGCACAGGCCCGAAAGGTGCCACTGTTCTCCAGGTGGTCTCCTGGGGGCATCTCCAGCAGACACCAAGGCGGGGCTGGGCCAGCCCACGTGTGCCAGGCCTGCCACTCACAGATGCTCAGGCGGCCACGGGAAGGACTTGCAGCCGGGGAGAGCGGTGGTCCCGGGGGGCCATCAGATTACCTGGCAGGTAGGGTAGGGGGACCGGCCCGAAGTGGAGGTGAGGGCAGGTGTCCTTGGCCACCTTGGCCTGGCCCCTGCTGCCCGTCTCCCGGCGCCTGTGCCACGTAGAGAAGCCACAGCCGGCACTGGTGACTGAGACAGCACACGCTCTCTCCCAGCTCCTGACTTCCCAGGAGTGCAGAGCAATGAAAAGACTCGGGAATGTTTGGAGCATCCATATGTATAGACTGTAACAAAAGTACACAAATTAGAGGGGTGCTGCCCCCACGTCCCCAAAAATGCCTTTGAGAGCTCCAATGTTTTGCCCAAAAGCCAGATGGTTCCTGAGTAAAAACGAGACATAATCTCTGAACTCCTTTGACCATTCACAGGGAAGTGTGGGAAATGTGAGAAAATAAACAACACTTCTTTTTGTAAAGGCAAGGTCATTTCTGAGCCAAACCACCTCATAGGACATCACAGCCCAGGGGCAGGGGAGCTCTTCCCGTCTTCTTGGCTGGGGGCGAGCTGTGTGCGGCCTTGGGGTGCTGAGGGCTGGGGGGAGGCCAGGGCACAGAGGCCCGATGGTTGGGTGCCTGGTGCTTCTGCTTTCCAACCTTCAGCTCCGTCTAGGCACCCTGGGGGCTGGCTTTGCTTTTTTCAAGGTGTTTCTCAGGCAATTCATCTTGTATACCTGCTCCAGGCGCCAAGGCTCTAAGCAAAGACATCTGGTTCCAAAAAATCAGAGTCAAATGATGGACAGAAACAGAGTGAAGAGCTCACACTTCCTTCACCAGCTCTGGCCCCCAGTACTCGGCTTACTCACTCGCAAATAATCTGGTTTGGGTTTGGGTTTGGCTTCTTGGGAATTGCTGCAAAGTGGTGGAAGGAGTCTTTCTTCTGCAGGTACTCACGAGGTGGGAAACACGCTTGCCTGCTTATTCTCTTGGATTATTTGAAAAGCGAAGAGAAAGGACACAGAAGTTTAGTGTGAGCGTCCTCCTTAGCTCAAGTTCTTCCAGACAAATCACACAGGAGCTTGTTCGTCCTTAGCTCGGGGAGCCGTTCTCAGAGCCCCAGAGCCCCTGTCTGTCTGTCACCTGGGGCTCAGGGCTGGGCACCTGAGACCAGAGACGGTGACAAAGTTGTGCTCAGCATCCGGTTGGGGTACCAGGCAAGGAGTTTAATGACTTTGCTTTATTTCATTCTCACTAACAACGTCAGTGATTTTCTTGGTTTATTAGCTGAGAAAACCAAAGCTCAGGGAAGTCGGCTCCAATGGCCAGGAGACGCTGAAGCCAGGCCAAAGCCAGGCCAAGGTGGGCTCCCGCTGCCATCTCCAGCCACATCTCCAGCTCCTGATACCCGAGTGACCGCAAGGCCCCTCCAGTGCCACACATCCCTGGTTGTGTTGTTGCCTTGGGAGTCCTTAAGAAGGCTCCAAGGAAGAGCTGGACGCTGACCGCACCCCCAGACTCTGGGTTTCTGAGGTGCTGGGCTCGCTTCTCTATCAACTGCCACAGTCACAGCGTGGAGGGGACGACAGGGAGCCGGGCAGGGAAGGGTGTGTGGCCTTTTCTGTAGCCGCTGTTGCTGCTGCTATTGGCTGGGAGTTTTGTCCCCCTGACCCAGCCTCCCATTGTGTGCCCAGGGCCGCGTGCCAAGCCCAGGCCTGCAGGAAGTCGCCCTGCACAGTAGCAGCTTTGCTGGTGTCCGACGCCCTGACTTCCAACCTCCTGGCCATGTAACCTTGGACAAGTTCTTCAACATCTTTGAATTCCAGGGCTTGGCTTTGTGTCCTTTTTAGCACAAACAGTATCCACCTCCAAGGCTCACTATTCAGAGTTAAACAGGAAGGCTATTGAAAACCTAGCTCAGAGGCTGGGGTGCAGGTCAGTGTGGAGCTGTTGCCTAGAGTATACGCAGCCCTGGGCTCCAGCCCCTGCACCGTGAGAGGCAGGCAGGCCGGCAGGTAGGCAGGAAGGAAGGAAGGAAGGAAGGAAGGAAGGAGGGTGGATGGACACGTGACGCTGCGTTTCCCTGCTGCAGCTTCCCCCAACTGAAGTCCCCTCTGTGATGACCAAAGGACTGATGTTCTCAGCACACAAACTTCTTTGCAAACTGCTCCCGCCCAGCAGGTGCCGGACAGTCCTGCAGCACAAGAGAAGAGTAAATGCAGAAACCGCCCTTCCTTCCCCGCACTGATGTTGTGTCTTCCCCCTAAGGGTAAAGCACACAGAGACCCTTCTCTGAGTCTGAAGAGCCCTCTATGAGCCCTCAGTAGAGCCCTCGACAATTCGAAACTTTGATGACAATGTCAATACAACTCTCAGGTGTCCTGAGAGTTTAGCGAGAAGCAGGGTGCCCGGGGAGTGCATTTCTGTGCTATCTACACATTTCCCGGCTCGGCCCATTCCCATTCTTCACTCCATTGTAGAAACCCCAATTGCTGGCCCTGTCTTGCCATTCCTCTCCTAAACTTGCCCACTGTCCTCAGAGATCTCGGGCAGCACTTGTCTTTCCTGCGTTCCTGATCTATCAGTGAATTCCCTTTGCCTGCGTCATCAGCCCTCCATGGCGCTTGGCCCTGACCTTGGAGGGAGGAAGGAGCTCCGGGAGCCCAGGTATGGCCGGGTGGAGAGAAAGGAGAAGGGCCTCAGGGGCCGGGCCAGCCACCAAGGACCTGCTCTTCACAGGGTCCATCTGGCCTGGAGACCCAGCTCTCCCCCTTGGAAACCTGCAGGTTGGGGTTGCAGGAGTTTCGCAGGCCACTCTGGAGTGGAGAGGCAGGTGAGGCATGTCAGGGGGAAGGAGGAAGATGTGGCTTCTCGGTTCTGCTGGCCACCCGGGCAGAGGACGCCCTCACCCTAAACTCCTTCTGGTGCTGGCACTGACCCACAGAGTCTGTAAGGCAGGCAGGCAGTGGGGTCAGCTCCTTGGTGCATGAGGAATTTGGGGTCAAACAGGCAGCCTGGGACCCAGAGCAGGCCTGGTGCTCAAGAGCTGCCAGGGACACACACAGGCTGGTGGCTGGCTCTGGCGGCCTCCTTACTATCTGACAGCAGCGATGAGGGCCGGAGGGCACCTGCAAGAGCCCTTGCATTTGTGCATTTATTCATTCCTCCGAAGCTCGGGTTTGGAGCTTTGTCTTAGGAACAGACTCATTCATGGTCACGGTTGGGCTCCTTGGGATAAGCCCACTGAGTGGAAGCAGGGCCGGCGCAGCAAGGCCACCGGCCATCCCATGAGGCTGTGTGACGGGGCAGGAGGCTTGCCCGTGCTGAGCCATGGTTTCCACACCTGACACACGGGGTCACAACTGAAGAGGGACACAGTCACCAGCAGGATGGAGGATTCCTTCCAGGGCTGAGCCCATGAGCAGGGTGCATGTGACACAGGGACTCCTGGGAGCCCCTGGCACACCCCAGGGAGATGTCCCAGGAGGAAGGGCAGCAGGCTGGGCTGCTGAGTGAGCGGCCCAGGACAGAGGAGGGAGGAGGCAGGGGCAGCTCGGGCATGGGGGTGACATGTGAGCAGAGGCCCATGGCGTGAGGGCCCGAGGCACCAGTGCAGGACTGGGCTACCCGGGCTGGCAGCAGTGTGGGCCAGGGCCCTGTGGTGACCTGTCAGAGGCAGCCTCAGGGAGGAGGCACCTGTCCCCATGGGGCCATCGCAGCCTCCCTCTCCACCCGCTCTCCGCCTGGGAAGTAATTTGAGCACTGGGAAAGGCATCAGGAGGACAGTGTTGGTGTCTAGCGGTCCCTTCCCCTCTCTGGGCCCGGGCGTCACATGTGAAATAACGAGGCTGCGGTGAAGGCGCGTCCACCCCTCCCTGGCCCGTCATCCTGAGCCAGGGCCTTCGCTGGCCAAAGCCTCCTCCTGAATCCTGGCTCTTCTCTTTTGATGGCTGCTTCTCCTTCACATCTCCAAGGTGCCGTTTCCTATTCTGCCCCCTCTTGACCCTGACAATCCTCAGCCCCCAGGAGAGGAAGCAGGACAATGGGCATCGCTTCCTGCAGCAGGCATCCAGGCCATTTTCCTGGCACTGACTTTGTTTTCCCAGCCCCGCCACGCCCAGCCTGGGCTGCTCCTGGCCAAGGTCCCCAGGCAGGACGGCCACGCACCGGCCAGGCCCTCGGCCTTCGCCCCGGCCCCCACCTGCGCCTCTGCTCTAGTTCTGCGCTGTCCCAGAGCTCCCCTCCTCTGGCAGAGCTGAAGGGCCCTGCACCTTGATACCTTCCCTGGTCTCAGCGACTGGGAGGAAGCCATCGTCCCCAGATCGTCTCCAGCTTGAGGTGTGGGTGGAACGGGTGCTGGCTGCCTTCTGGGAGGCAGCAGGAAAGGGGGAAGAAAAGAAAGCAAAGACAGGAATCTCCCGAAGGAAGCCTGGAGGACCACCCAGGCCAGGTGGCTGCCCCACGCGGACTGCACACAAACCCCAACCGAGACGCACCCCGTGTTGCCCTCTACGCTTCCTCAGACGTCCCCGCTGGGGAAGGAGGAAGTAGGGCTCACCGTCCCTCTGTCACCCTCTGTCACTGGCGGACTCCCTGGGGCTCAGCTCCCTGCTGCACATGTAGCATGTCAGTAGGTCATGGGGACGGTGGAACCCACAGCCACAGCTTGGGCCAGGCCACCCTGGTACCATCTGGGAGTGAATGTGCTCTGTGCCCGGCGGCAGGACACCAGCAGAGTTGGGGGAGGGAGGGCGGGGCCTGGGGAGCTGGGTGGAGGTGGGACTGGGGGCCTTGCGGCCGGGCTGTTTCATAGTCGGTAGGATGGCAGCTTGGAACAGAGAGGGTGCTGTGCTAGTATCACCCTGAAGGTGGGGTCTCCTCCACTCATTTCGCCAGCGAGGAGACTGAGGCAGGGCTCCAGCTCAGCCCACCCGAGGGTGTGAGCTTGTCCTGGTGCCCGGCCTGTGGTCACCCGGTCTGCGCCCTTGGTGTGTCCCTCCCCCTTGACTGCTAGCTCTGCGGCAGCAGGGACAGCTCTGTAGCCTCCGGAGTCCTTGGAAATGAGAAGAATGAAGATGTGTCCACGTGCCAGCTCCCCACAAGGAACATGATCATGATGTAATGCAGACATGTGCTAGTAAAAATAAAAATTAAAAAAAGGAAAAAACGGAGCTGTGCTCCCTCCCAGTCCTGGTGGTTTGGCGTCTGGTGAGGGCCAGGCCTCTGCTTCCATGGTAGCCCCGTGTCTGTGCCATACCTGGCAGGGAAGAGCGCTGTGTCCCCGTGGAGCATGGAGCAGCGCAGACAGGGACACACGCTCCGCCGCGCCCTGTGTAGGGTCACCTAGTTCCTCTGTGGGGAGGAGCCCTCGGGTCCCGTCACCCTTCCGGACCATCCTGACATCACTGTCACAAGGCAGCACAGTCAGGGCCGAGTGTGACAAGATGGCAAATGCCTCCTGGGTCTCTGCCATGGGCCCCTCATGCGGCATCCCGGGACATCTGTCTCTAAGCGACAGAAGCGGCTCCACCGGCATCTCAGCTGATGCATTTGGCCTCTGGCTTGGTTCCGGGGAGGAGTCCTCGGGACTCTGCAGGGGTGAGAATGCCAGCACCCGGCTCCTAGAGCCTTGGCCCTTCCCGGGTGGGACTCTGGGGGCTCCCAGATGGGGGCAGCCACACGTGACTGTGGCTTGGGGTTTCACCTGCTCTCCGGGAGCAGGGGCGTCGTGGACGGGGTTAATCTTCGGGTGTGTCCACATGGTACAGATATCACAGAAACCCCTGGACTGCAGGGCCTGGGAGCCGCGGGGTGCTGGGCACACCCATGTGGGAGGAGGTGAGGCCCAGCTCGGGGACAGAAGCTCCTACTTGGGGACCCCGGACCTTGCCAGTGCATCTCTTCATCTGACCACTCATTCATGTCCTTGATGAGAGAAGAAACTGGCAAATGTCGGCACTTTCTGGAGTTCTGTGAGCCGTTCTCGCAACCTGCTCAAACTTGGGGTTATGAGGAGCCCCCATTTACAGCTCGTCTATCCACAGCACGAGTGACAACTTGCCACTGTCGACGGTGTCTGCTGCTGGGGCCGTCCTGGGGGCCGAGCCTCCTCTGGGACCGGCCTGAACCTCGGGCCGATGGTGACAGGGTGGGGCGCGGCAGGGGACACCAGGATGGAGAGTCACCTGCACACGGGAAGCCCCCCATCTGGAGTCCAGTGTTCTGTGAGGGTTTGGGGGGATGAGGGCAGACATGTTTTCCTTACATCTCATAGTGAGCAGGGGCAGCGGAGGAGTCCGGACACCAAATCTCTGCTGGGGACAATGCTCTGGTTCCCATGGAGGCTCCCGCGGCCAAAACCAGCTGACGTCCAACACATGGGTGTCACCTGCTTTGGCACGGTGTCTCACAGAGCCCAGGCCCGCCTCCTGGTTGCGCCCATGTCAGTTCTATCCTCTATCTGGTCACTCAGTCATTCAACAACTGCCCCCTGAATAGCTCCTGGGGGGCGGCCAGCGCAGTCGGGAGCACAGTGCCCTGTAGCTGAGGACACCGTGCCCAGATAAGGACGAAGCCAAGGAGGCGACTCTGGCCCTCACAGGGGACAGTTGTGTGTGTGTGGACAGGAGGGTGAGGGCAGGGTGGGGATGGTGGGAGCTGCACAGAGCTGCCGGGAGAAGGTGCCCGGGAGAGCAGGGGAGTGAGGGGAGGCAGCTGGCGAGTTCTACCCAGGGGACAGGGCGGCAACAGATCCACTCCAGGGTCTGACTCGGGACTCCCCTGAGCCCCCGGAAGGCGAGAAGGGCACACAGAGCCAGCTCTGCATGAAGCCTCCGCGGGGCGGGCCTGGCTTCCTGCACCTTGTTGTCTTTCCTGCCCTGGAGCCTGGTGGGCAGAGACACCCCGGGTGCTCCCTGCGGCTGGGCTGTGATGGGAGAGCCCGCTGCTTCAGCACCGCCCAGGGCCCGCTGGGCACCAGACACATGGAGGTTGTCACCCCCCGTCATGGGAAGGAGGAGCCAAGGCCCGCAGGTGACCCTTCAGGCTGAGCAGAGCCCAGCCAGGTGCCTTCCTTCCTGCTGGGCCTGAGATGGCTCCGGGGCTCTGATTTCCCCAGCCACACCTTACGCTGCTGGTCTACCTGGGCTTGGTTTTTGTTTTGAAGTCCTGAGGCTGCAACCCAGGGCCTTCACACAGAGATACATTCCCAGTCCTTTTTTACTATTATTTTTTTATTTTGAGACAAGGTCTTGCTCAGGGGCCTAGGTGGGATTCAAACTTGCAGCCCTCCCGCCTCAGCCTCCCAGAGTACTGGGATTACAGGGGTGAGCCACCATACCCGCCCCAGGTGGGCTTTATACCAGGCAGCGCCCTAAGAACACTTCTTTTCCCATTTGAGGATCTGTGGAACTCCATGTTAGTTTTGCCAGAACTCAGGAAAGAAGTGACTTCGTGTGACATCCGGAGAGGTGCTGGCAGCACAGGAGGCAGATCTGGGAGCCCCGACTCCCTGGGGAAGGCGCCAGGCCTCTGCCTCCTACAGGCCCAGCCCTTGACTTGCAGGGTGACTCTGGCACTGTGTCCCAGGTGAGGAGGAGGGAGGGCCAGGCTCAGGATCGGGGCCCCCGGGCCCCTCCTAGGTGACTGCAGCCCAGAGGAGCCAGCGGCGACTGTTGCAGCACAGCAACTCGGGCAGATCTGGACCCGGAGAAACCAGTGTGGTGGGCCCGGACCTCCTGGGCCTCAGCGCTCCCAGAGCTCCAAGGCTTCCAACGTCCCGAAAGGACTGGGGTGCGGCTCACTGGTGGGCTGCTTACGTAGCACCCAATCAACCTTCAGTACCGCAAACAACAAAACGAAAGTACAGAAAGTTTTATTTTGTGAACACTTATTGTTTGCCTTCTGAATATTAGTCTCAGAATATTTAAAACTGGAAGGAAAATAATGGTGATGCTGCGATTCTGTGGGAACACTTGCCAGCTCCCTCTGTGTCCTCCCAGCCTCCTGCCACTTGGCTATGGTGATGCGCCTTGTCTCCTAGTACCGCCAGGCCGGCTCCGGAGGGGCCCGCTGTTCTCGCCCATGCGGACCTATGCAGGGTGCATCCCAGACTACATGGCTCCGAGTCAGGGCAGGGGGCAGGAGAAGCCGAGGACAGACGGCTCCGACACAGGAGACCACCATGGGGACAGAGGACAGACTCCTGGGCTCTCACCTGTTCCACAGGAAAAGCAGTGCTCATGTCAGCAGCCCCTGTGCTAAAACTGGACTGACTCAGAGATTACCGTGGCCCCTGCTCAAGGACGGCATGTAAATTCATGGAGCACTCCAGAGAGAGGGAGAATGGGGCGGGGAGAAGGAGAGAGGAAATAAGGAAGGGAGGGAGGAAGGGAGGGAGGAAGGAAGGAAGGAAGAAAGGAAGGAAGAAAGAAAAGAAGGAAGAATTGTTTTCTTCTGGGCCAACAGGAGTCTTAAAACACTGCTTTTGCTTAAAACAAACAAACAAAAAACAGAAACCCAAACCACACGACTCTTGCCCAGCGGGTAACTGAAAGCAGCCGTGGTACAACTGTGGGCCAAGTCCTTCTTTGCTCGGCAGAGAGACATTTTAGCCCTTGAGGAAGGAGCCATCTACAAGCTGGCAGAACAGTGTTTATTAGCCCCAGATTTGCCTGGTCCCCCTTCAAGACTGAAGACACCAAGATAGAGGACTAAAGTAAGTTTCAGGATTTGCAGGGACAGCCGATGGCCAGACTTTACAACATTCTCTTCCAGACCCCCCTGGAGCACCGCCTAAGTCTGCAAATCTGGAATCACCTCGGATTCCAACATGGACCACCCAGGAGGAGACCACCTGCCCCGAAGCAAGGGCAGTCAGCGTGACTGTCATCAAAAAGACAGATCGGAAGTGCACGGAAGCTGTAGCGGGCTGGAATCCTCCTACGGTCTGGTGGAAACTAGTTCAGTGACTTCTCATAATGCTGCACATGTAGCTGCTACGTGACCCAACAATTCTATCCCGAGGTATCGATCTGTGAAAAATGAAAACACACATCCACACGAAACATGTACACCGATGTCCGTAGCAGGATTATTCATCACCATTACAACATGGAAACAATCCGAAGGTCACCAGCGGATGAGTGGCTATGCGTTATTTAGCCATAAAAAGGCATGAAGCAAGGGCATATACTGTAATGTGGATGGACTTTGACATTATGCCAAGGGAAAGAGCCAGTCACAAAAGGCCGAGTCTTATGTGACTCCATTATATGAGATACACAGAAGAGGCAGATCCACAGAAAAAGAACAAGGTTAGTGCATGTCTGTCTAGGGTTGGAGGAAAATGGGGAGTAACTGTTAATGAGTACTGAATGTGGTTTCTTTTGGAGGTGATGAAGAGATTCTAAATTTCATTTTAATGATGTTTGCATAACCCTGAAAAGCCTATCGGTTGGCGCCACCCACATGCGAGGCTCTTCCCTCCTCCGTGTCCAGCCTACCTGCCAGTCATCTGCAGACACAGCTGGGGCTTTACTAACCGCTAGAGGGTTGTTTCTGCAGTCAAGTTGACACATCCCAATTACGATCACAGAAGGCTCAGCCTAATCCAACGGCATGAACATTTATACTTTTGTTTTCTTCTAAGAGCTCTGTAGTTTTCATTCTTTCACTTAGGTGTACAATTCATTCTGCATTACATTTCTGGGTGATGCACTTAGAACGTGCATATCTAGCTATTTCAGCACCCAATATTGGAAAAACTATGCCTCATCCAAAATGAATTGTTTTGGGACTCATTAAAATCAATTAAGCATGAGTGTAAAGTTTGTTTTGGGGATCTCCATTGTGTTCCACTGAGGTACACGCCAAGCTTTGCCCCGGTACCAAAAAGGGCTTAATATTTGTAGCTTCATAGTGTGTTTTGAAATCAGGAAGTGTGAGTCCTCCAACTTTGTGATTCTTTTTCTCAACATTGTTTTGCTATTCTTGGTCCCTTGAAATTCTATTTAAATGTTATGATTAATTTATCAGTTTTTACCAAAAAAAGCCAGATGAGATTTTGTCAGGATAGCACTGAACCTGTGTGTAGGTCAATTTGGGCAACACTGTCATCTCGCAGCATTAGGACCTCCAGTTGAGAAACATGCGATGTCTTCCTATTTATTTAAGGCTTCTCTAATTTCTTTCAATATTATTTGGTAGTTCTCAAAACATGAGTTTCACACATCTTTTTTGTTAAATTTATTCCTAATACTTTACTCTTTTTGATTCTATTGGAAATGTAATTTTTTTAATTTTTAAAGACCATTCATTTACTAGTGTATGTAAACACAAATTTTTTTTGTATATTGATTTTTGTATTCTACTACCTTGCTAAATGCACTTACTCGTGCTCTCTTTTTTTTATTGTTTCCTCACACTGGGATTGAACGCAAGGCATTCACACTGAGCTCCGTACCCCGGAGCCGCACCCCTCCGGCCTGCAGCGAGCTGCACTAAAGCGGCCATTTCTAGGAAGTTGGTGCAACTCCTGGAGCGGTGAGGACTGAGCCGTGTTTTATAACTCGGTGTTGGTGATGGTTCCTCCAGGTCTCTGCACACTTGGGAGGGAGCTCGGGCAGAGGGCAGCTCTAGAGGAAGAAAGCCCGAGTCCAGAGAGTGAAACCTTCCAGGGAGGGCAGCGTGCAGGGCGCCTGCCGGCCCACTGAACGCTCTGGGCCCCTCCGTGTCCCTCCCAGTCTCCCAGGGCCGGGAGAAGTCCTTTGGCACAGGAAGGAAGGGCGCTGCCTGGAGACCTGTCGCCCTCCCTCCCGCCAGCAGTGGGCTGGCCTACGACCCTCTGCACAGGCCTCTGAACCGCGCCGGTGTAGAAAGAAAGGGAGCTTGGTCTGTTCCCGCTGGGCGTGGGAAGTGGTGCAGGCGCTGCGGAGAACAGTGCCACAGCTCCTCAGAAGGGGAACCTATGGGCTGCGTGACCTCGCGTTTCCCAGTGGTACAGCCCGCCACGGTGACCGCACCCAGTGGCTCCCAGTGTCACTTGAGCAATAGCCCCAGGTGGGAACAACCCCGCGGCCACCAGCTGATGAGCGGATAAACCCGAGTGCTGCGTGCTCGCAGTGGAATGAAGGGGAACGCAGGGCTACATGCTATGGACGGAGGGACCCCGGCACGGTGTGTAAGCGAAGGATGCCAAATGCAGAAGGCCACGACCTGCAGGATTTCATTTCTGTGAAGTGTCCAGACTAGGCAAGCTCACAGTGACGGGAAAGGGGGAGTTGGGACATGGGCTACATTCCTTTCTGGCTCTCGTTACTCAAGATGGCAGGCGCTCCCAGGATAAACACATGAACATGATCTGTGGGGGAGTGAATGAATGAAAGGAAAGAGGGCCCGGGAAATGGAGGTTGTTGGTGAGCAACTGCCGACGAGGAGACATGCTGTGTAATCTTTCTTGGAGGAGGCCTTGCAGGGAGGCCGAAGGGGACCAAGGCCAGACTCTCACTGCCCACAGAGGGCGCCCTGCCACAGCCTCCTTCCGCCCTTCTGGCAGGCGCCACAGGGAACGAAGGGCAGAGTGTGTGCACTAGGAGAGGAAGCCAGACTTGGATTCTCGTCCTGAGCAGCGCAGACAGGGAGAGGAAGCTGGATTCGCAACCCCGCTGACAACCTCCTCCCATCAAAGTGTCAGAGGCAGGCCGGGCACCGGCAGGATCCCGGCTGGGGAAGCACAGGGGACATGGGAGACACTTGGTCTGGAGCTTGGTGGGAGGGGGTATCGGTGCCCTCCCTGTGGGTGGCCCAGGCCGGCACCGTCCCAGCAAATATGAATCCAGATGTCATTGGGCCTGGGGTGGACAGGCAAACAGGCCCTGTTCGTAGAAGGGGACCCTGCCACTGGGGAGGGGACCCCAACGTTGGGGAGCAGAACTTAACGTTGGGGAAGGGCCCCAATGTTGGGGGAGGGGACCAGAAGTTGGGGAGCAGACTGAGGTTGGGGAGGGGATCCTGAGGGTGGGGGGCAGACCTCAGGACTAGGAGAGGATCCTTATGGTCAGGGTACCCCCCCACATCCCCCAGTCCACCCCGCTCGGTGCCGCTTTGGGGGGTGCGAAGACCTTGCTGTCTCTGGCCCAGCCAGCTGTGTGACCTTGCGTGGCCCGGCGCCTCCCTCCCTATCTGCCTCTGCACTGCCTGGCAGGAGGGGACGGGCCCCGGAGTCGCTCCCTGGACGGGCGTCCTGCAGTGTAGACCCCCCCCCCCGGTTATTTCAATTTCTCAAGAAGAGCTGGGGGCTCCCCAGTGCAGACCACACCACAGCAGCCAAAGCCAGCAATCAAAAAATCCTGTGCAAAAAATAAAACATTAAAAAAAAAAATACAATGTTGGGACTAATGAGCTGGAGTCAGGAGCAGTATTGATAAGGCTGAAGAAGATCAATGTGTCTTGAAGGATAGGCCAAAATATTTCCTGGTCTGTCTTAAAAGGTGGACTAATTGGAGAGATTATTTTCCCATGCAATTATTTGGGAGAAATTTACTGGTGGGTTTTGTTCCCAAGCTCTCTGTGGCAAGGGAAGCACTAAGGGAAGCTCGGAGAAGGGGGATGTTAGCCGTGCAGGCAGGAAGGGGATCAAGTGACGGCGGGAGACAGAGGGAAGGAGGGAGGAGAAGGAGACAGAAAAAGAATTAGGAGGTGTTATATACATGCACCAACTCCCCACGATGAGTGTAGTCATTGTGTCCTGCAAACACATGCTAATAAAAATAGAAATTAAAAAGAGAAGGATAAAGAAAATGTGTTTTTTTAATATAATGGAGTATTACACTGCCATAAAGAATGATAAGCTTGAGATATTCCTAGGTTAATGGATGCATCTTGAGATCATACTCTTAAGTGAAATAAATGGGACACACACATTTAAATACCGCATTGTTTCTCTGGTGTGAGAAACTGAAAGTGTAAATAAAGACTAAAATGTGTTATATTGGGAAAGGGAGGAAAGTGTCCAAATGGGAAAGGGAACAAGGGAGGGGGAAGAAGAAAGGAACAGAGGGACAAGAGAAATGAGGAATGGAAGGAAAAAATGTAAATGAAGCTTTTGTAAATAAGGAGGGAGGAAGGCAAGAAGGGAGGAGAACGGGAAAAAAAGAAGCAACAAACTATATCATGTACAGGTACAAATCCCCCATGATGAATGTTATCACTATGTACACCTAAAATGTACCATTAAAATTAAAAAAAAAGAGAGAGAAGGGACCCAGTCTTGGGACTGGATTATAAATTTGTTTCGACAGGGAGCTGGCCACGGCTGAGATGACAGTGAACATCCGGGACAGCACGGAGGTGAGAAAGAAGACTCAGGTTAGGTCTGATGGTTGGCAGCATCCAGTCAGCTCCTGGCTAGGGGACCAGGGTCAGATCCGGGGTCGTCCTGTTAAAGGGATGCTCAGAGAGGAAAGTGTCCGAATGGAGGACGTGATGAGACCGTGGCCAGCACACTCACTTTTGGGCCCCAGGTCTGCTCGGGTACATTCTGCTGTCTTAGCACTGGGTGGCCTGACATTCAGCAGGGTAGCTTGTGCCCAAGTCCCTGCAGGAGGCCAAATGCTGTGTGGGTCTCTCGAGTGCCTGTTCACATCCCAGTGAGGACGGACTTCTCTTTGTTCCTACCTTTTCAAGAACGTTCGTGTAGCGAACAGGCTTGGCAGACAGGCAATGTGTCCCTCTAGGACCAAGGGCAGGTGGGCAGGTTACCACCCCTTGTAGGAGACTCGCGCTCCCCCACTCAGAGTCCCTGTCCTGTATCACAGCCCGTTAAGCCTGCAGGGGTCACCTAGACCTCTTCATGCTGCACACTAGGGTCTGGGGCTCTGGGACCCACTTAAAAGACTGGTAACTCTGGCAACCGCAATTACTGTGATAAATTGTCCTTTGCCTCCAATCCAGAGGCAAACCATGTTCTTAGCCAGCATCCATAAAATCGTGGCAGACCACCGTGCTAGCTTGTGAGTAGGGAACAACTCCAGGCTTCAAGAGTTTCAGACAGTCATCATCAGAAAATCTTGTTCCGGGGTGTGTGGAGGAGCTCTAGGGGACCCCGAGAGGAGCCGGTAATTAAAGTCAAGTCAGAGAGCGTTTGCCTCTCAAGCGCGAGAGAAATGAGACAAGAGGACCAAGCTTGGTCATACTGGGTGTGCGCCTTTCATTACAGATGGGTACAGATGCTAAAGCAGCCTGCGTGAACGGGCAGGACCACGTGAGCAAGGACACAGACGGACTAAGGACAAGTAGGGTGAGTTGAGTAATGAGCTGCAATTTTTTAAAAAATGCAAAACAACAAAAGGAATGTTCTTAGGCTCAGGGCTGGAATCCAGGGCCTCACTCACATTAGGCGAGTGCTGCATCTCTGAGGAATGTCCTCAGCCTTCAAAAATATGCATTTGCAACAAAAAGAATACAGTGTGACACAGCATAATATTTGCAGAAGATAGGAGAAGGGGAAAACTTCAAACCACTCCTTTGTCCGGAGTCTGTAAATTTTGAAGCAAATAAGATAATAAGAAGAAATTAAGTCTACTTTTGATGGAGAGATGTTAGGAGAAGGGCATGAGGCCCTGTCTGGACTTGACCTATTTTGCAGTCTTATCATAGAGCCCCAGGAGAGCATCTAGGGACTGTTTAACCGAATGTGTAGTTGACATAATCTTGGAGCCTTAGATTACAAAAGGAAAGTAAGAAACAAGGCTCAGAATGTTCACTGAGATTGGAATGCAGAGGGGAGAAAAGGAGGGAGGGAGGATTTTACAGAAATGTCAGGATGAGACTGTGCTAGAATAAATCCGTCGAGCAGGTTTTCTCAGGCTTCCTAGCAGCTCGTGGAGAGAAGCGCTGGGGTAATGCTCACCTCCACTCACCTGACAACAAAATCAGACACTGGCTGAGACATGAATGGGACTCTGATCTCTGTCCCCAAAGGCGCGGCCTCTGGGTCAGAGAGATAGTGGTCCCAAAGCCTGTGGGACAGGACAGGGGCTCACAGGGACCCGCGCTCAGGACTTTGAAAGGCATGTAGACAAACCAAGAGCACCTGGCTGGGCAGCTAGGACTGTGAGGGCTTGAGAAGGGCAGGGACACAGAGCTGGACGGGCCAGTCCCCACGGGGAGAAGCTTCACTGTCTCCACATTTGAGGTTCTGTGGTCCAGACGGGAGGACTGTGCCGCGCTGCTGTCGGACCTTGACGGGTCCAGGTGCTTTGTGCGAGTCTCCGGCTGAAAAGGATGCACCACAGACAGAAAGCGCGCGAGCTGCCCCTGGCTGGGTGGGGGGTACTCAGAAGAGCTCCCTGCCTCTGTGCGAAGGTTTGTCATGGCAGCCTGATCTCTCCTATCTTAACTAATGTCCCTTTGAACCTCGTTTTCGACATCAATGAAATCGGCAGTAATAGCATTTACTTCATGAGATTTTTGTGAGATTTAAATAAGAAGGGATGCCACAATCATAATAAAATGTTTACTGCCTAAAATAAAAAGAGGGCTACTAGCTAAGCCACCAAGAGCCCGAGAGCCGCAGGCCGCGCAGGATGACCCACATTAGGGACCCCGCAGAAGTTGTGGGAGAGGCGTCCAATTAGGCTGCGGTGGATCATGGTCATCCACGACTACTTATCTGCAGTACTGGAGACTCTTTTGGAAGGAGCCTCTGACCATTCAGAGGTTGGAAAGCAAGTGTAAGCTTTCTTCTTGTGGGTGGTCCCTTCTGTGGCCCTCAGGTGGTTCAGGCAGGGCTGGCTTTACCTGGAAAGGTGACTCCAGCTGTCTCTCTCTGCCACCTTTACTGCAGTGGGTGTGGCAAGGATCACTGAAGAGGCCCTTCCATTTTGGCTTTATATGGTCTGCGGGAGTCCCTGGGTCCAAGTTTTAGGGGGTGATTTGTCTCTAGGGCAGACACCAGGTGGTCTGCCCGGGCCAGGGGCCGGCAGGACTCTGTGCCCATATAGGTGTGTAGGTTGATGGACTTGAGCCAGAGTACTAAGACGCTGTACGAGCCTTGTGGCCTCTGGGTCCTCTACCCTATCAGAAGATATACAAGGCCTCCGTGGAGCATCCCAAATGGACTCGTATTTAGCTCTGTTTGGGGGTGTTTTGAATCTTCATGAGTGTTATGAGCAATAACCAGAGCAGGACTTAGATGTCTCTTGGCAAAGTTTTGCCAGAGTCTGCTTTGGGGTCTGGTAGGTTCTCTTGACCTTTCCAGAAGACTGAGGGCTCCACGCAGAATGAAGATGATAGTACTTTATTCCTAAAGCCTTCGCCACCCCCTGAAATATGGGGGAAGTCTAACTGCAGTCCTCCCCAAGCTAGGCCCCTCTCCTCCGTACGGGTTTAACAAGGAGGCTTGGCTTGCCAGCGTTACTGTAGGCACTGAGCGGGCAAGCGTAGCTGACCTGTTGGGAGGTAACTACTAGTCCTGGTCCTGTGAAAATCCGGGTGACCTTTCCCTGTGTAGCATCTCTCCTCATGTAGAAAGGATCCACATGAAGGGTTTTTATAGTTTCCACAGTGTCCCTCGAGGAAGGACCAGTTTGTTTCCCAAATGCCAGCACGGTCCCCATTTATGCCAGCATGTTCCTTGTCCCGAGACCCACTTATCTTTCTGGGAGTATAGGCTGGTTTTAATGGTTCCTCGGGACCCGGGAATAAGGCTGGGTCCTGAGGGGAGATAAGGTTGCTCTTTTTGCTTCTTTAACTGCCTTCCAATTTCCCGAGGAGATTTTAGACTGCTCCCTCTTGTGGGTCTTACAATGAATGGCAGCAACAGACACCTGTCTGTAAAGATGGGCTACTTCCAGGAGTTGGAGAATTTCTCACTTGTCCTTTACAGATGATTATTTATTCGTTAGCAAACCTCTTTTTTTCCAGATTACTGCATGGGTTTGTAGCATCAGAAAGGCATACACGCTTTTACAAATATTTAGCTGTGAATATTTAGCTCTTTGTCTTTTCCTAATATCAATGCCTGAGTCAGGGCTATGAGCTCTGATTTTTGAGCAGAGGTCCCAGGGCATAGGGGGTTGGCCTCAATGATCTCTTGTGAACTGACACCCACGAAACTCACCTTTTGATGTCCCTCTTATGGCCCTGACCTGATGGCGAGTCAGGACCTCTAGTTTTTATCCCAAAGTGATTTTTGTGGCTTCTTCTGTTAGCATAGCTGTATCTGAGGCAGGGCGCCATCCAGCAGCCATGCCATCTAACTTTTTGGAAAAGTACGCCACTTGGCGGGTTCCTGCGTCAGCTTCTGGGCACGACACCAGAGCGACTGCTCTCTTTTCTGACACGCAGAGGAAGAAGGGTTCCCTAAGTTAGGTAGTCCGGGTGCTGGAGTCTGAGTGAGGGGCGTGCTTTATTTCTTGAAGAGCACTGTCAGTCACTGTTCCTGCTAAGGCTCAGACTCTGGATCTTTGACAGTCTAATACAGAGGTTTTGCTATTAATCCAGAATTAGGCATCCAGATCTGGCAGAAGCTGGCCGTTCCTAGGAAAGAGGGGAGCTGTCACTTGGTGAGGGGGATCCGAGATCACAGATAGCTTGGATCTGGTCCCCAGACAGTTGTCATTCCCTGGAAGTAACAACGTATCCGAGTATTTAACTCCCTGAAGGGATATCTGAGCGTTTTCCTTTGAACGTTCATATCCCTTTTTCGCTAGGAAATTCAGCACTGGACGGTGGTAAGGTAGGATAGCTCCAGGTGGGACTGCGGATTAGAATATCATCTACTCTCTGCAGGACGGCTCCCTGTGTAAGCTCTAGGATCCTGAAGTCCTTTCCCAGTGGCCAAGGAAAAGGTGGGCGCTGTCTCTAAAGCCCTGTGGGAGCACAGTCTAAGTACATGGTCGTTTTACTTTTGAGATGGGATTCTCTCATCCAAAGGCAAACAGGAATTGGGAGTCTGGATGGAGAAGAACAGAAAAGAAACACCTTTGAAGTCCGAGACCAGGAACCGATCCCTGTCTCCTGGCATTTGGGAGACGCTTGTTGTGCACGGCTCTGCACTAGGGGGCGGGCTGGGGCACAGCCTCGTTGATGAGCAGGCGGTCTTGCATCCCCCAGTACTGTCCGGAAGCGTTTCCTGCGGGGAGGACGGGAGTGTTGTAGGAGGAGTGGCGAGGTCACAGAAACCAGTCTCCGAGAGGCCGGGGGCCTTTGTCAGCCTCTTCTCAGAGAGGATATTTGTTTTGGTTGGGAAATTGACTGGGATCTTTAAGTTTTGTAACTGCTGGCATTACCGAATTGGCCCTGCCAGGTAACCACTAAACCATGCGGCAGGATCGCCTGTTGGCTAATTAGGTCAGGTAGGCCTCGGGTAGCCCCACCAGGTAAAACCCACTTTGGCTTCTGCTGGAATTAAAGAGCAGCCCTGGTTTTAATAATAAATCTCTTCCTAACAGAGTGGGATACTGTGGGATGTTTAAAAGCTCACAGTTGAACAACTGATCAGCAAACTGACATGTTGAAGCAGGAGTAAAGACCCTCTGACAAGGGCTCCTAGTCGACTCCAGCTGTGGCTGTAGATCGGGAGGACGGCTGGCTGGAGAAGGAAGTTAAAACGCAGCAAGGCACCTGTACTGAGGAGCTGAATTCGCTTACCTCGACATCTAGGCTTACCCTGGCTCCTGGGAGGACATGGGGATGATCTGCAGAGTTTGCCCTGGGCCCCTTCGGTCTTCTTCACCAGAGCCGGAAGAGGGTTTGGGTTGGCCTCTCTCTGACAGTGGGAAGAATTGAGCCCGCAGAGCCACGGATCAGACACAGCGCAGGGCCCAGGCGGCGGCGTGGTGCAGTCACGTGCCTGATGTCAGGGCTCCTTGCATTTAAAACAGGAGCGCTGCCCCTGATTGGCCTCAGGTTTCCCCCGGCGCAGCTAGAGTGCGCTTACGGTGCTGCAAAACTTTGCCTCTGTTCTTGGTTCCTCTCTTTTTACCCTCTTCCAGATCCCAACTATTGAACGCGGAAAAGACTGTGCCTAGCAACTGGGCCAAAGGGATCTGAGGACTCATCTGAAGTTATAATTACGCTGAATACCTGGGACCAAGTGACTAATAAAAGGTCCCATTAGTGCCTGTCTCTCCTTGGAAGACGAATGTGACCTTTATGTATTTATGGAAAGCTTCTTCTAATCAGCCATAAAAGACAGCTGGATTTTCCTCTTTTACCCATGTAAACTTTCTCACCTTTTCACAATTAACAGGTTTCCTAATGCCTATTTTATTCCATGATAAGTGCAGTCACCATTTTAGACCACCTGTCTAGTTCACCTGCAGTATTATGGTCCCAATTTGGTTCGTTTGGAGGGAGCCACTAGGGTGAGTCCCAACTCTTCCTGCAGTATATTGTTCATCTGCAGAGCTCCGGCCTCTTCTGGGATTCTTCATTTTTCATCCTGGGTGGATCAAGGAGCCAGGACGAGTTGGACATCTCACCGTGAGAAGTCAAAAGCATGGGACAAAGTTTGAAGCCTATCTAAAAACCTACTAGGATCTTCTGAAGCTTGGCGTAAAGGTTCTTTGCCTTGTTAGAGATCTGACACCAAAAAATGCACCGGGGCTCAGACAGTCCCCTCTCCTCCTGTGACCTCTCAGGGGCAGGAAGAACAGGAAACTCCACTCTGAGCCGGAAGCTCCACTTAGCACTGCTTGAGGAGCTCGAGGAGAGCTAGAGGGCACTGCGTCCCTCTGGGGAGCTGGCTGCCTTTGGAGTTTCTGACTCATTTGGAGCGGGTCAGACAGACTCACTGGCCTGAGGATTACAAGGAGGAGGTTGTGGAGCCCTCCCAGTGTGGTTTCTTTCATTAAACAGGCAGGAGAGACCAGTATCTCTCGGGAGCCAGGTGGAAGTGTGACGCGAGGATCATCACTGAAGTGAGTCTTCTGCTCAGGGGCCTCCTTAAGGACTGTACCTCTCGGGCCTTTGCAGGGGATGGCTTTTGATAAAGAGCCATAAAAACCTGAGGTTAACGGATTTCAGACCATTTGCTTTGCCTTTTTCAGAAAGGATGTAGCTGAAGAATAGTTTTGTACTTTTGTCTGCTATTTTCTAGCCATTTCTTTTCATCCACTGGTTTATACTGGAGCTAAACCATATGGCAATAAAGGACGATTTGTTTTTTGTCAGACTGCTGGAGTCAAATTGTTTCCAGTCATTAAGGACGTAGCCTAATGGTGAGGTTGGTGGGTTGGCAGCTCATCTCTCATTGGGCTTTGGGGCACCCCTTACAGGCTCACGTTTCTGACCAGATGTCTCTGGTGAAGCGAGTGGCACCTGTGCCTTTTATTTCTTAGACCTCTCCATAGCCTCTGGCCCACTATGCAGCCCCCAGTGGCTGCTTCTTAAAGACCAGGATGGAGTCTCCCACCAGCTGTGTCTAACCCCGAGAGCCAGTTGAGTACATGTATTCTTCCCATGTATCCCAACAAGAAAGGATTTTGGTAATTTTTAAAAAGTACAATAGAGATATGAGTCTATTCCTCGGCATTTAAGAAAGGCCTTGGAAAGTTCCAAGCACAAAGATTGTATTGTCGCCTGTTTATTGAAATACTCCACATCCTCCCCTTCTGAGAACCAGCCCCCTCTGCACGCTCCCAGCAGGCTGACCTGCACTGTCCTTTCCCTTCGCTCCACTCAGACCCTCAGGAGCATCTGTTCCTAAATTATTTGATTTTTTTAAAAGAAGAAATGGGGAAGCGATCCACCCAGATTTTAGAAGAAGGGAGGAGGCCTATATGTTCCCCAAAAGTAGAGATCACGGCTCTTACCTATAGGGGGGAGGTTTCCTGGTCTGGGAGGGTGTCTGGGAACCTGGCAGGAAGGTGCATTAAGGTCTCTCCCTGAGGGTTTAGGGACCTGGCACTGAAGTGGGTACCTCACTGAGGAGAAGCAGAAACAAAGGCACCCGGGGGAGAGGCCCAAACGAGACTTTGATCATGGCGAGCACAAAAGGAGCATGCTGAGGCTGGGGTGCTGCTCAGCAGAAGACCAGGTCACTGAGAGCTGTTACCCAGAGAAAGAGAAAGCTGAATAAAGTACTGGGAAGAACAAAAGTGTGGGAGTACAAGGGACCTATTAGCTTGTGCAAAAACATAGACCTACATGCAGCCTGGATGCTGTCTTGTGCCCTGCAGAGCCTAAAATGCTCCTCCCCACGACCAGCTCACCCCATCATGGCAGTCTTCAGGCAGCGGATGCCTTAATGGCTTTTAACTGTCTGACTCACACCCACACATGTGACCCAAGACACAAGGGTACCTGTCTTTAGGGTGGGCAGTACTCCCACCCTTAATCCTAATACCCTTAATCTTAGTGTCACATCCTTGATCCCAGCAGAACCATGCCAAACCGATCAGTGGATTCATTTAGTAACCACACACTCTAGATTCAGCTATCTCTTACCACATGAGGCTTTGGGGGGACATCTAGACACAAACCATAACAAGGGTCAAACAAATAGAATACAAAAGAGAAAAAAAGATATTTTGCCAAGATAAGTCTTGCCTCCTTGCTGGCTCACCAAGAAATATTACCAGCTGGGGGTTCCTGGTGTGTGTGTGGGGTTCTTTCCAGGTCTTTGGTGTTCTGAACGTAGAATTGGGCAAGACACACAAAAAAGGCAGGGAGGGTGTAGTTTTATTGAAGACAGAAAAAAATATACACTCTACAGGGCAAGAATGGGCTGCTGAAGGCTTACAACGGCCCCCAAGGATATAGGGAAAGGGGTCGTTAGTATGCAAGATACCTGGACTGGCCACCACCTCATGCAAATATGGCCCTGGGAAAAGTGTCCTATCAAAAACTTGGCCTCATGGCCAAGGTAAACTGTCCTATGGCAAAGCTTGCTTGGCCTCCTGCCAGATGTAAATGGAAGAGCAAAGACAGTGTCTTTTGATTGGCTAAGACCATATATAAATGGAGGATTTGGAATAGCATCTTCTGGTTGGTCCTGAGAACAGCACCGGATTCAAATAAAGGCTTAGGAATAGTACTTTTCTGATTGGTCCCATGAACAGTGCTCAGGAGACATAAGCCTGGAGTTATTTTGGGTCCTGTATTCTGCTTGTGTCTTTTCTTTTTGAAACAACTTGCTCACCCTGTTAGCAGTGGGGTTTTAGATCTTTGACACATTCTGCCTGGCTGGTGGTCCCGTCTGCCCTGACCTACCTCAAAGGTGCATCTTGACCTGGCCCCGTGCCCCTGTCCTGGCTCGTCTCCTGCCACCTGCTGCGCACATGGGTGCATTCTGCTGGTGGCTGTCCAAGCGCACTCCTGCTCCTTCACTTTCTCCAGGCCGGGGGACGTGCTGCTCCTTTGTCCTAGAACCCCCATCACTCTTTGCGTCCAAGTCTCAGTGTAGAAGCGCCATCCACTGAAAACCGGCTGTCCCAGGACCTGGCTGCTCCTCGTGTCTCTGCTTCCCTGGAGTCTCGGCTGTGTGTCCTCTCTGACTTGGCGGAGACTCCCAGGGCCCCGGCCTGGCGAACTGTCCAGCCTTGAGTAGCAAGGTGCAGATGCTTGTCACTGAGACCTTCGCCCTGTCTAGCAGCCCTGGTCCAATGAGAGCTCTGACCACCCTCAAGTCTGGGAGGGCACAGGAGAGCGGGAGAACTTTACACACGCCCTTCACCACGTCACCCAGGAAAAACGAATCCAAAGTCTTGGGTGCCGAGCAGCCTGGAATGCGTGGGGACTGGAGGGGGGATTCCCTGGCCTGGGGTGTGGTGGGGAGGTGAAGGCCTGGCTTCCTCTCGTCTTTTCACAAGGAGCAGCCTCAGGAGTGTGGCTGCCCTCTCCCCTTCCCCCCTAGGACCCCACAGAACTGTGCGATGCTTTAAGACAGCATTTTTTGAAAATAAATGAATGGCCTCAAACCTTAATGTAAGAAAATCCTCCGTGAGCCCCAGTGGCTTGCTTGAGTGGAGCTTTTAAGGATAAACAAAGCCAGACACTAAAGTACGAAAACAGACTCGGAGAGGTGTAGTGGCAGAACCGGAACGCGATCAGTTTCCCTCGGACTGGTGTAGGGGCGAAAGCTGCAGCTGCGGGGTCGGTGTGAGCGCGACGGCGCGCTGCCTGCTGGCTGGCGGCGACCGCAGCGCAGTTAGGGCTCCCGGGCAAAGGCAGACACAGCGCTGCCCGGCGATGCCGAATCCGTCCTGCCCGGCGCGCCGGCAGCGGAGGCCCCGAGCATGGGCGGCGGGGACAAAGGAGCCCTGAAGCCAAAGTGGTCGCGGGGAGGCGCTGGGCGTCTGCCCCGCGTGCTCGGGCGCCGCGCTCCGGGCGGTTCCACCCCGCATTTGGCCCCTCCCCGTCCGGCCCCACCGCCCACCCCGGTGGCTCCTTCGCGGATCCTCCCCTCTGCCAGCCCTTTAAGCCCCTCCCCGCCCGTTCCTCCCGCTCTGTCCTCTCCGGCCTGCTCCAGCGTCTCTCCGTCATGGGCGCCGCCGGCTCCCGCGCACTCTCCCGCCTCGGCCTCCCCGCCCCCGCCCGGCCCGCGTGGCTCGGCGTCGCCGCGCTGGGGCTGGCGGCGGTGGCGCTGGGGGCGGTGGCCTGGCGCGCGCGACCCCGGCGACCCCGGCGGCGGCGGCAGGTGGGCACCGTGGCGAAGCTCTGGGTCTACCCGATCAAGTCCTGCAAGGGGGTGGAGGTGCCCGCGGCCGAGGTGACGGCGCTGGGGCTGCGCGTGGGACACCTGCGCGACAGGTAGGCGGGCG